>CM060956.1:96914191-97138559 GCA_030765055.1 Mantis religiosa | reverse complement strand
CTTGCCTTTTTTTATGACGTCTTAGATCGTCTGATTTGTTGCAGAATAATTTCTCCATGCTGAATTTATTTTGAGCAAAGATGATTTTTTATTTATTTATTTATTTAAAGTTTGCAGAATCTGTATTAAGTGCTTGAATGACATGTGCACTTTTGAAAATCAATCTGTTATGCTGGTGGTGAGTTTTGCAGTGTCCTTAATGTTCCATTTTTTTATTTTATTTTCTTGTTAATGATGTGTTTGATGAAGCCATTGTTTACTGCTGTGTTGACTATGTGTTTGTGTTTTTGTTTGTATTCTGCTTCTTTAAGGGAGCATAAAGCAATTTATGTGTTAAACCACATGTACGTATGACATCTGACTCAGTTTTTCCATAAATTCAAATTTATATTACAGTTACTAGCCTATCAAGTATTATATAAGCTTTTGGTCAGAATACAATATTTCCTTCACGTACCATAAGTAAGTAGATTACCCTCAGATTCTCTCACAATTTCACATATTAATTTTAACAAAATAGAGATAATTTTATCATTTTCAGTTTTATGCCTGAATTGAGAGACTGGGTTTTTAAAAGTATAACTATTGACCTTTGGTATTGCAGTGCTAAAGTGTAATCAGTGGCAGTACTATGAGAATGATGACAGTGAAAATCAGTGCAGATTTATAGAAATAATAATCATGTTAATATGGAATTATAGTACAGAGAAATCATAAGATGTTGGAATTAATAAAAGCCCAATAAAAATTCTTAATCTGTTTATTGAAAGATTTATGATATTAGATGAGGGATTAAAGGCATTCAGTATCCCTGACATAGTTTTGTTGAAATATATTTGTCATAGTAAACTAAATTGTGCATTTTTATCCTAACCAAGAAATTGATCCTTTTAGCTTGCATAAGCTATGTTGAATGAAAGTAGTAAACAATTGACTCTACATATCGAGATTCAACTGTATTGGAACACCACAGTGAAGCGAAAAATTATTAAATTTTAGATGAGTCGCATTTTTTACACATCTGCTTCACTTTCGTTCAAATATTGTTTTATTTCTTTCTTGTTGCCGAAATGTTCATTGAAATATTCAAATGTGAACGATCTTACCTCCATGTTGTCCGGTTTTTAAAGTTGGTTGGATCTAACTTTCGCGTGTTCCTTTTGACTTAACGTCACTTCAATATATCGAGATTCAACTGTATTGGAACACCACAGTGAAGCGAAAAATTATTAAATTTTAGATGAGTCGCATTTTTTACACATCTGCTTCACTTTCGTTTTTAAAGTTGGTTGGATCTAACTTTCGCGTGTTCCTCTTGACTTAACGTCACTTCAATATATCGAGATTCAACTGTATTGGAACACCACAGTGAAGCGAAAAATTATTAAATTTTAGATGAGTCGCATTTTTTACACATCTGCTTCACTTTCGTTTTTAAAGTTGGTTGGATCTAACTTTCGCGTGTTCCTCTTGACTTACGTCACTTCAATATATCGAGATTCAACTGTATTGGAACACCACAGTGAAGCGAAAATTTAATAATTGACTCTACGTTTCCACAATTGATTTTTGAGTTTAATTGTTAAAATAAAAGTGAATCGAGAAGACTCAGTCGAGACTCAGCTTAAGATGGGAGCAACAGTCAAAAACAGTGTTAGTGAAGCTATGTGTCAATATCTTCTCGATTGACTTTTATTTTAACTTGTGCTTCACTGTCTCTATGCTTCTTTCAATTCTTATACTTTGAGTTGATTTTTAATTGAAAAAAAACTATTTCTGATCAGTTTAAATTCTTCAAGCATACATAGTTGTGTGTTAGCTTTAGTGTGCAACCTCCTTTATGTTTAGAGATTTTATGGTACGTTCATGCAGTTAGTTTTTGCTATTTTCTGCTGCTATTTCTACTTTTCTCTACTATGTATAGTACTCCACCCAAAAAGTTTAATACTGAGATTTCACCAGATTGCCTTAATTCTAATAAAACACTTTTATAAAAAGATCTATGTGTCTATGAACAGTATAATTAAAAAATGAAACTATAGCTAAATACCAAACTTGGTACAGTATTATCCTATATTTATGTTCTCATCTTTTATGTTTTCCTTATTCACAATACTTTTTATTGAACCCCTGAGATTGTTCACAATGTATTAAAATCCCCTTGGGTTATATTTTCCCGCCTTTTATGTCATGCCAGGCAGTTCAAGCAGGAAAAACTCAAAATAAAATGCCCAATCAGAAATGCTTAACCTTCACCACAAAACTTTTGCCTTCTCCTGTGGTTAGGTATTTGATGAAGCAATCTCCCGTGTAGACTTTTGGTAAATTGATAGGTCACATAGCCACTTATCGTGACCAAAGTGGAAAGCACTTTTCCAAATTCAGTTTTATTAGGTTCCCAGTTATGCTTGTTTGTTTGGCTGCACTCTCTTTGTCACTATTAATGAACACAGTTAAACATTTATAAAAGTGTTAATGTAGTTACAAATATTACAATAAGATATAATATATGATTAACTCACTTATCTCGTCCCACTGGGTAGTGTAGGTGGTAGTGTGTCTGCCTCACTTTCAAGAGGTCTTGTGTTCAAATCTTGGTCAGAGTTAGTTATCTGGATAAGGTATTTTCCAGGATTTCCCTTATCCTGAAAGACAAATGTTGGATAACTCTAAGCTCTATGGACCCTGGGCTCATTTGAGCATTATTTCATTCATTTCATATATGGTCCGATATGATTTAATGTTGGAGGACATAAATTAAAAAAAAAGAAGAAGAAGAAATACTTCACTTATCTGCTTAAAAAAATTATAAAATCTTCTACAGAATTATTTTCATTTGCCAGTGCTCGAAAAACGTGCACAGAAACATAGAATCACACTAAACACAAGGCAGATAACCATACAAATAGGATATCAACAACTAAGAGAGGATGACAAATAGCAGAAAGAAGCAAATAAATAATAATGAAGTCACATTGTTGTTAACTCTAATATAGTTATTTATTGTTACAGTCAGCATCCTCAGCCACGCGAAGACAGAAGGAGCTAGAGCTGGAGGTTCTGACTGGAGGAGTTAGAGGTTGGGAAGGGGAAGATCTTTCCTGTCTAGGTGACATCCTACATATGGGTTCTGTTGCTGTTGGTCCAGATCACAGAGATCGCTATTTGGTGCTGTTCCCTTCCACTCTTCTCATGCTTAGTGTCAGTCAGCGAATGAGTGCTTTCATATATGAGGTATGTATACATTTTAAAAAGCCTGCTTCATATGATTGTAACAGAAAGAAGAAAATCTGACATTCTTTCAATGTCACTGGTGCTTGTGACAGTAAAATAGAAAGTGCTGTCGAAAAGTTGCCAAAATATATAGCACGTTTTACTTTTTTTTTTTCCCCCCAATGTATTTTGTATTTTCTGATGAAATCTTTCTTAAACTTTTAATGGTTGAATTTATAATAAGCAACCACTAATGGTGAGGAAATATTAACTCTAAAATTACTCTCTGCATAAACTTATTTTCTCTCTCTATGTATATTGTAACAGTATTTTTGGGTTATGTTTGAAGTATGAAAAGTTTATAAATTTATAAAAACTGATTATGTAAATATATTTAATAATTTAAATATGTAAAAATGTATGTAATTGTGTGATTGGCCGAAATAATAATGGTATGACGTAATATGACGTAATGTGGTGACCTGCCATTGGATCGGCCAATCACAAAATTAAGCAGAAGTAACGATAGTGATGAGAAGTCAATAATAATCTTTAAGAGACAGATATGTTCTTCAGTTTTGTTACATTACGATAAGTTAATAATATTCTTTAAGAGACAGATATGTTCTTCAGTTTTGTTACATTACGAGAAGTCAATAATCTTTAAGAGACAGATATGTTCTTCAGTTTTGTTACATTATGATAAGTTAATAATCTTGTTTTAAAGAGAAAGAGATTTTTGTTGTATCGACGAATGTGATGTATACCGCTGCAAGAATAAAAACGTTTTAAGTTGTAGTTTGAATCCGTATAGAATTTGAATTATAGAATTTGACTTCTTTATTCCGAACCACACCTTGAAACACATATGTCTCATGACTTATTTAGAATTCGATTGATACTTCAAAATAATCATGAAAGTGAGCGTACGAACATAATTTTGGAGCTGATGTTGGTGTGGATGCCTTGTACAGGAGGATCCAAGAAGGAAATCAGAATTAACATTATCTGACTCAAATTCCTGTCCCAATATATAGCCTAAAAAAGCACCTGGGTACAGTAAAACCTTAGTAGAAAAACTTTGAATACTTTTGTCAGTGTTATTTAATTGGTCCTTTTTTTTCATTAGAACAAAACATTTCAGAGTTAAATGTCTGTAGTTAACTGCCATAACTTTTAATTTGTATCAATGAATTCTCATTTAATTGCATAAGCACAGTGCTTCAGAAAACGTTTGAAAAAAAAATGCACTGCTTCAGCTATTGGACTCTTTCCTCTCTAAACACTTTTGTTTGCATTTTGTCTCTATCTTGTACTTTGGCTCACTCCTAACATATATTGTTGTCGTTGTCATCATCATCATCATCATCATCATCATCATCATCATCATCATCATCATCATCTTTATAAAGCAGATACAAAAGTTATGTGTTACTGTCGTATTAGATTGTGGTTTACAAAACTTTACAAAATCAATTGAAAATGAAAGTAAAATGTAATGACAGATTTACATGACCAGGTTGTTTCCTGCACTTTCTAATAGCATACATCAATAAGTGGTCTATGCCAGATAGCTAATTGTTGTGATTAAGCAAAGCAGTCTAAACCTGCTTTTTAGCCAAATTGGCAATTACATAACAAATGTGATAAGTTATTTTAGTTTAGGTTGTATTCTACTGCTCATATTGCTCAGTAGTGCTTTCATGGAGGTATGAGAAGTTGAGATGGAAGAGAAAATCTTTCCTACCACATTTTCTTGTTACAATCTTAAGTATGTAATATCACTGTCCTGTACATATATTGTTAAACAATTTAACCATGGGTATAATAATCAAGAAGACCTGTTCAGTAATTGGTTAAGCTTTAAGATAAAATCCATAAAATATGTTATGTATTATAAGTAATGGCCTGCTAAATCAGCGTTAAGTTACAATGCCTGTGTTGTGATATTAGTTTTAGTAGAGTGTAGAGTGCATTTCTCAGATAATCACAGAACAGTTAATGGAAATTAATTGCCCTTCCACACTAGCCATATGTAGCAGAAGGTTTTTGAAGGGCACAGATAGACTGAAAAATTCAGTGCCATAGCTGGGATTTGAACCACGGATCACCCGGTCTCCATCTGGTTACTCTTAACCACTGAACTCCATGGCAATATGCCAGCATGATACTAAATTCTCCAACTGACTAGTATTTTCTTGGTAAACCACTAGGAGTTCTCATATACAATGAGATAGTCACCGTTTGTGGTGAGTTACTACTGTCCCAGGCTTCATAGTTACCACTATTAGGTTAATTGATGGAAATTAATCATTCTTCCACACTAGCCGTGTGCAGGCTAAGATTTGGATAAGTACAGTCAGACTGAAAAATTCAATACCATAGCTGGGATTTGAACCACAGATGTCTCGGTCTCCATGCAGTTGCTCTTAATCATTGAGCTATCATGGCAACCTGCCAGCATGGCATTAATTCTCCAACTGACTCGTATTTTCCTGGTAAACCACTATACAATGAGATTCATAGAACTTTTTGTACTTTTTAGTTCAAGACTTTGCTTTTCTCTAGGTAGAAGTAAATGCTCGCTTAAATTTATGAATACAAGAAATCAAGATATCAAAGAATTTTCTGTATTTCAATATAATCGTTATACCATAAGAGACATGTCATGTACATAGGGGCGAGGGAATCTACGTGGATGTCAAACATCACCCTCTCTTACCCAGGAGCTTACAGAACTGCTCCCAAAAGAGGCCCAACACACTTCGGGACTATTTCAAGTAGGGCAAGACGTAAGACGTAGAGATAAACAAGCCACCATTACAGTGGAAGTGGATATGCCACTTATGCGCATCAGCCCATCTGAGAAGACTACTGATTGCCTTGGTAGAGCCGCCAGTGATCTAGCACACCAGCTAGTACCTCTGCAGCTTAGCACCCGGGACCTTAAGGCAACCCTCAACCCTGCCAGATGCCTGAGCCATCAAAATGTTCCCAATTCAATCCAGAATACTTCTAGTAACGTCAGAAGTACCACAAATGCTAGGGGCTGCAGCGATTGCACCACAGCAACTGAAGAGAACTTATCCCCTACCCTACAGGAACCATAAGAGATGGATAAAAGCTTATCTTATTGCATAATGAATGTAGATTGTAATGCCAGATTTCTTAAGTCGAAAGAAATAATATAGAAGCAAACACCCAGCTTTCCAATCCCAATTTGTTAATGCAGTTGTGTTTGCTCCAGTTATAATGTAACTGCTGGTGATCAAAGATGTACAAATAATAAAATACTAAGTTATTGTACAGCACTTTTAGTAAGCAAATAAAAAACAAAGTAATATATAGTGTAAACTACAGGATCTTAAATATAATAGAAATCATTGTTGCTGCAGAGCTATAAAGTTATACATAATATTCACTTATATTCAATCCATAAATGTAAAACTCCCATGCATATAAACACATAATCTTCTCCACAGCAAAGTAGAAATGTTCTGATAAGCTTGTTAGCCATGGTCCATAAGTTTCTGAAGATCACAATTTTTCTTAGAAAACTTGACTCTACTGACAAGTTTATAGCATTTCAGCATTTCATGGAAAACTGTGCTGTGCATTTTAACCCTTTCACCGATATGGACATGTATAGACGTCCTGCGCATACATGCATTTAATGCTCATTTAACGCCAATTATTTTAATCTTCCTATTTTACAATAAATTTAAATTAGTTCTATAAGGGATGTAAACATACCCTTAAAGATTTCTTTTTAAATTGTACACCTCCAAACCTGGATAAACATCCAAGGGCACATCTGCAGATTCACATCAAATAATATTGGTTTCCTTGTGAACTTCTTTTTTGCAACACACTAGACATTAATCTCAAAAACTATTTGTAGTTGGTTTATTGATACTCATCACTTACTTTTTTATTATTAATGGGAGACTAGTTTCAAAGGCATTCGCCTTCATTTTCAATCTATTTCCAGCTGGCATCTGTTGTTTGCTCTCTTTCTGGTGGTGGAACTATGAACTTTTTTGTCAAATTATCTACTGGTAGGATTTCACTAGACATTTTCGAAATGGTCGCAACTTTTTTGGTTGTGTGTGGTATTCTTTTAGGAAAGTGTTTTCTCTCAAGTATGAGGCGTGATGTTGTGGTGAATTTCTTACTCCCCAGTATAAAGAGACCTCTGAGTATTATAGTACTCAATTAGACTATAAGCTATTTATACGCGCAAGTACAGGTAGGTGAAGTTCTTGCATGAATTTACAGCTCTGAAAACTACTAAACAATTGTGCATGGTTACATTCAGTGGTCTAAAAGTACTTTTTTTGACCATTTAACTGTTTTTCGTAAAGAGGGATAGCTAGTAATAGCTGATCCACATCACCCATATTTGACCCGCCATTTCCCCAAACAATGGAGTAGCTAACATGCCATCTGTAGACCAGTACCTGTCTAATGTAGGCTTACAAAATATAACATGTGCACTGTCCACTTCTGAATTCTCCTCTTAGCCCTAAATTGCCTTTAGAGGTCAGGGCTTCTTTCATCCTACTCACATATACCTACATTTGTTTCCGTGACAATGAGAGACACTAAGTACACTAAGTCAGCTATAACTTTTTTTGTGTGAAAATGTCAGTTGGTTGGATGACATAAGTTAGCTTACACCAGAAAATGTTTATTTGCCTATATGTCTATTTGTGTTAGTTATTTTGACCACTTTACAGAGCTGATTCTTCACGGACACCTAAATGAAGCAGGTCATTCACTTCCTCACTGCTACCTATATCCTAAACACCTCCTTCATAATCACACAACAAATCTTCCAGATTTTCTACAGTAAGATCAGAAGCCTGTACACATCATATGCAAGCTAATTTATTTGCTATATTACCGGGATAAGCCATAGTTAGCATTGAAATTTAACAATTTCAAATGTGCCATTCATTTAGCTCTTGATAGCTATAAGAAATCACTCTGAACACAGAGAGAGTATAAATAGCTAAAATACTGAACGAAAACAGCTGCATAAGGCTACCAGAAACTTTGTAATAACAGATCTGTAATAACAGATGCTGCCAGTTTTCTTTCCAGCATGTGTGTGTAATGCAACATATACTTGTATGATTATCGCTTGGTATAGCATAAACTAGAAGCTAAAACCTTGAACCGGAGAAGTTGCTTGCATAGCTATACATACATACATACATACATACATACATACATACATACATACATACATACATACATACATACATACATACATACATACATACATACATACATACATACATACATACATACATACATACATACATACATACATACATACATACATACATACATACATACATACATACATACATACATACATACATACATACATACATACATACATACATACATACATACATACATACATACATACATACATACATACATACATACATACATACATACATACATACATACATACATACATACATACATACATACATACATACATACATACATACATACATACATACATACATACATACATACATACATACATACATACATACATACATACTGTAATTCGACAACTGCAATTCAGGCTGGATGGAAGGTGTTCAAACAATCAGGCCGAACAACTGGGTATTTTGAAAGCACTTGAAGAGCTACAAAACATGGCAAATACGCTGAACAAAGAGAAGACTGTAGCCATATTTACAGATAGTCAAGTGGCACTATCCACCTTACAAAACAACAATAAACACAATTATATTCCTGAGGAGACACTTAATAGACTAGGAACTTTAGAAAGAAATCAGTGGACAATACACTTTAGTTGGGTGAAAGCACATGCAGGAGTTACTGGTAACGTGCTAGCAGACATATTAGCAAAATCAGCTGCTGAAGACATCGAAATAAAGACTATTTACAACAAGGTACCAAAATCTTCTTTGAAAACTGAAATAGAGAGGGCAGGACATCTACAGTGGCAACAGAGATGGAGCAGTACAAGTAAAGGAGCCCTTACCAAATCATTCTTCCCTTTGATAAAGGATCGTCTTAAGACAAAACTACCATTAACAGCGACATTCACTGCAATGGTATCAGGACATGGAAAAACTAAAGCTTACTTGTATAGATTTCATATCATAGATGATCCCCAATGCACCTGCAATAGCCCACAGCAGACCGCAAACCACCTCATTTATGAATGTAGAGACACAAAACATCAGAGGGACAAGTTGATTGAAGAAGTACACAAGAATGGAGGAAATTGGCCAGTGTCAAACCAAAACCTTATAAATAAACATTTGAAAGCTTTTTGTATATATGTTAATTCAATTGACTTGTAAACAATTTTTATTTTAAAACAATACGTGAATTGAACATTTAAATTCTAATATTTAAAAAATTATTGTAAAATAATATCAAAATGTGATTACTATTTATAATGTATCTATGTAATTAAATGCATGTAATGTTACTCCGTAACGGGGCATGCTGTTAAAGTTCAATAAATTAAAAAAAAAAAAAATACATACATACATACATACATACATACATACATACATACATACATACATACATACATACATACATACATACATACATACATACATACATACATACATACATACATACATACATACATACATACATACATACATACATACATACATACATACATACATACATACATACATACATACATACATACATACATACATACATACATACATACATACATACATACATACATACATACATACATACATACATACATACATACATACATACATACATACATACATACATACATACATACATACATACATACATACATACATACATACATACATACATACATACATACATACATACATTCGTTCGTTCGTATACACACAAAACAAAATGATTCAAATATTAGGTGCGTTCGGCTCAAAGAATGGCTTTTGCTACAGTGAAACAAAGTAGTGAAATTTCAACGATTTACTAATGTAGTCTCTACTTTATTGTTACAGTATATGTATACTGCCTTTAATGGGTTTTAAACCAGTTTTTGTTTCGTTTAAATAACTTAATAAATATGGAAGATATGGAATTGTATTTATGATGCATTTTTACAGCATTTAACAATTTAAATGTCTTTTTCTGTTTATTGGGTATCCGTTTCCAACCCCTGAAGGGTTTAAATGGCCATCAGTGAAGCGGTTAAGAGATCAATTACTGGCCAGTGAAATGTCTGGATCTTCTGAATCCTGTGGATCATGGATCAATAAACCATTGTTTATTTTCATAACTGTCTTATTTCAAATTATTTATTCAAAACTTATCTTTCTGATCTTGATAAATATTTGTGAAAAGCAGTCATAAAAGAGTCACTAAACTGCTGAAATGAGCCAAGCACAGATTCCTCAAAGTGTTAAACTTATAACATTAGTAATAGTTCAAAACAAAATTGTCGTTGTCTGTCAGCTTTTGACATGTTTTCAAACCATTTGCCCTAAATTTATATATAAATATGAGGGCTGATCAACAAACACTGAGGCTTTCTACACATGTTTATTACTGCAATTCATGATCTTTCGCAAAGTAGTCCCCTCCTACTTCAATGCACTTTTTATAGTGTCTCTGCCAGTCCTTGAATATGTGCAGTAGACCATTCTTTGTCAGGACCTTGAGAATCGCCTCACTTTTCTTGAGCACTGCTTCAGAGTTCTCAAATCGAATACCCCTAAGCTTTGCCTTTCGTGATGGGAATAAAAAAAAAGTCACAGGGTGCAAGATTGGGGCTATAAGGTGGATGTGGTACACAACTAATGTTGAATCAAGTCAGAAAATGCATGACTTGATTTGCGACGTGAGGCCCTGCATTGTCATGATGAAGTCACCACCAAGTCCGAGAACTCTCTGGTCGTTTCTTTGCAATTTGCTTCCTCTGTGTAGCCAATATTGACATGTACTATGCTGCTGTAACATTAGTGTGAGGGTGAACTGCATGCTGGTAAATCATTCCATTACAGTAAAAAAATGTGATCACCATCACTTTCCCTGCAGATGGAACAACTTTTGCCTATTTTGGTGTTGGAGAACCTGGCGATTTCCACACTGTCCTGGCTTGTTTTCTTCAAGATCATAATGATGCAGCCATAACTCATCACTGGTGATAATCGAAGCTTAGGGTTAATTGATTTGAGAACTCTGAAGCAGTGCTCAAGAAAAGTGAGGCAATTCTCAAGGACCTGACAAAGAATGGTCTGCAGCACATGTTCAAGAACTGGCAGAGATGCTATAAAAGGGAATTGAAGTAGGAGGGGACTACTTTGAAAAAGATCATGTAAACATGGAATTGCATTAATAAACATCTGTGAAAAAAAAAATCAGTTTCAGTCTTTGTTGATCAACCCTCGTGTGTGTGTGTATATATATATATATATATATATATATATATATATATATATATATATATATATATATATATATATAATATTTGTTTACACTAATTTAGTTTTAATACTGGTTTATATGAAGATTTTGACTTGGAAAAAATGAAACAGCTACAGATTTTTCTTAATAATTAATTTATTCAAAGTAAATACCATTTATTCTGAAAAATTCAGGAAATTCAAAACATACATTTTATTGTATTTACTTAAGATCGGTCAGTACGTAACAAAAACATCACTTTTTTAAATCTCTGTTAACATAGAAAAATATATCCGTATTCAGTTTTCTGACAGTTCATCATGTACATTTCTATATTATTGACTCTGTTAACATTATGCATGATTGGAGGAATTTAGTAACAGTGATGTCAAAATTAATTGAAAAAACTATTTGTAATCGGTTTTAGACACTTTGTCACATTTTTATATTATTGAGGGACTAGTTTCGGAAGCCGTTGCATCCATTTTCAGCGTATATTCAACTGTCTGTTGTCATCTGCTTTCTTCTCTCTGGTGGTGGAACTATGAACTTCTTTGTCACCAGTAGATAATTTGACAAACAAGTTCATAGTTCCACCACCAGAGAGAAGAGAGCAGACAACAACAGATAATAGTTGGATAGAGGTTGAAAATGGATGCAACAGCTTCAGCATTTAGTCCCTCAATAATATAAAACTGTAAGTGACAAAGTGTCCAAAAACTGACTACAAATAATTAATTTTTAGATGAGTCGTATTTATTACACATCTGCTTCACTTTCGTACCTATTTTGAGGACATGTTTCGCAAATCATCGTTTGCATCTACGGCTCTTATGAAAGTTAGATCCAGCCAATTTTAAAAACCGGACAACATGGAGAGTCGCATAAGAGCCGTAGATGCAAACGATGATTTGCGAAACATGTCCTCAAAATAGGTACGAAAGTGAAGCAGATGTGTAATAAATACGACTCATTTAAAAATTAATAATTTTTCGCTTCACTGTGGTGTTCCAATACAGTTAAATCTTGACTACAAATAGTTTTTCTCTGTTAACATATTTCGGGAACATGTGTTCCCATCTTCAGAACATGTCCGACTGACCGGTGTTGTTTGTATTATGGTGGTTGTCTATAATGGCAGCATAATGTGGCGATGAAATGTACTTCCAGAGGATACTTGGTGGCAGTAAATCAAAATTCATTAACTCGTTTGTGTTTCAAAATGAATATCTTTTCCCATATGTGAATTTCTGCTACATGACTGGTCAATTTGATTAGTTAAATGTTCGGTTTGATGTTAGTTGGTCGTCCAGAAAGTGTGTGGAACTGCAGATTTATCCATTTGTTTGTATTTTAAGCATCTCATCTATTCCTTCAGTCTATATATACTTTATCACAATTGGAGCAATTTATTTTGTAAATTCCAGCTTTTTTGTCTTGTGTTACAGGTTCTTTTAATCTATTACACAGTAATTTCTCTATGCTAAGTTTGTTCTGTGGGGTTAGGCTAATGCTTTGTTTAATGAAAATCTTCTTAAATTTTAAAATGTTTTTGGATGATGTGAAATATTTGGTTCCTAATATATGTTGACATTATGCTATCTTATTTTTAAAGCTTTCGTTTGAGAATATAAACATTAGTTTCACAATAGAGTGTGAAATGTAATATTTTTGTTACACTTTACTACTATTTTCAAAAAATCAGTGCAAAACGTCTGTTAGGCTAAACATGAGATAAAAATAAATTAGTGAATATATCATTATTAGTATTATGTAAATTCTGTAGCATTACACCTTTACCCCTTGCTTGTTTTACAACTGAATTTATTGGCGTTTTTATTTATCTCAGTAGTGTACAATACATTCTCACAAATTTTTCTATATGTTTTGTGATTATATGCTAGTCCATGATGTACTTTACACCATGGTTAGAGAATTGTGAATCTTTGCTTAATGTATATTTTATATTTTTATTTAACAAATTATATATTTGAAATGTTAAATATATCACTGTTTCTAACCTTTTGCTTCAAATAAAATTATATATGTTTATTTCAGGGAAAATTGCCATTGATGGGAATAAATGTTACAAAATTGGAGGATACTGATGCCTATAAAAACGCTTTTGAAATAACAGGTAAGCTTATGTAGAGTACTAGTACATAAATACTATGCATGATTAGAGGAATTTAGTAGCAGTGACGTCAAAATATATTGGAAAAACTATTTATATTTGGTTTTTAACAATTCATCACTTACATTTTTACATTATTGAGGGACTAGTTTTGGAAGCCATTGCATCCATTTACAAACTTGAAGTTCCGACTATTGTCTGTTGTCTGATCTCTGTTGGTGGAAGTAAAGAGAAGAAGGCAGATGACAACAGACAATAGTCGGACCTTCAGGGTTGAAAAATGATGCAGTGGCTTCCAATTAGTCCCTCAATAATATAAAAATATAAGTAATGAAGTATTAAAAACTGACTATAAATAGTTTTTTAATTACATAAATGTTAATTATGGACAGAAAAGAAAAAGAAAAAAGCTAAATATAACTGATGAATTTTGCCTTAAAAGTAACTGAAATGCCTGTAAAGCTTTTAGCATGTGTTGATATGTAGTTGTAGAAAATAATTTAGATCTAATTAACTTAGATTTTGCAGTGAAACAGGAGATACCTTCCCTATCCTGCAAGCAATGAAGCTTCAAGTTCACTGTATGGTTTTCTTCCTGTTTTGAAAAGGAAGCATATACTGAAGTTGCAAATCCTTTAACTTGATGTGTTTTCTTTTACCCACATTAAATAAAATAAAAAAAATTGTAGTTATTATATTTGCTTTTTTGATTTGGAAAGTTGAGATAAAAATATTCCACAAACAGAGGTTCTGCAGTATAATGTTCACCACCACCCCTGTTTGTTGACACTGACCACTGCATTCCAGGAAAGTAATGAATGTTACCACCGTTCTTGGCCTCCTTTTTAATCAGCTCATATAATTGCGCTGAATGAAATCATGCACTTCACATGGGGTGGGAACGGAGAATGTAGTGTAGTCGTCTGTATCTTAGGCATAGTCCTTGCTATTTCACAGTTGCTGTTTTTGTGCAGCATGCTATTGAAGTTTTGTGACAAGTATTAAGTATAGCAAATTTGTCGGATATTGACAATTTAATAAATTATGCCATCAGTGTACTTTGTAAATTAGGATCCAAAACATTACACAGTCAGAGTCGAGAAAATGTTTAAATGTATGAGCGTACATAGACAAAGAAGCTAATCTCTGTTTCATATAACCTTGCCCCGCTGAAATGTATCACTCCGCATTCAACAACCCTCCCCCTCGCCCTAATTGGCTAATGCTTTCGCGTCATAGGCCATAGGCGGTGCCTTCCCCTCACATTTAAACCTGCAGTAAATGTCGTAATAATTGCCGGGAAGATAAATAAAATCAACAAAAATCATACAAATAAGGATATGAAGGCATGCAAAAGTACAAGTTTATAATGAACTGAGCAAATTGAAACAGAATGACTGAGCAATGAAACTGAAAGAGTTTATAATGAAAGGCCTTTGGCCTTTTCCACTGGGATTTTTTAAACCAGCACACATACATTTCAAAAATGCTTGTCTTTCAGTCTTAAAAGTCTTGTCACACCATACTTTACTTTTCGTGTGTTCTTCGTGTATATTTAGCGATTTGTATCTCGGTGCAGTGTGGTTATCCTTAAATAGCGTCTTCGCCACACAGCAATATCGCCTCTGTCTTTTTGCACATTTTTCTTGCCTCTTTTTTCATTCACAAAACCCAGCTGTATAAGCAATCTGCTGAAATTTGGTAAATCTGCATCCTCATTTACAGCAGACGAAATGTTACTTATGTTAGGGAGCTCGTTTCTAAAGAAAAACGACACACATGACGACGCACAACACTTTTCACGTATTTTCTCCGAGCACGCACTTTTGTTTATTCCTGCTTTTGCCTGGAGTGGTAGGTTTTCCTGTTTCCTCAATTTCATGTCGCGATGTTCCTACGGATCTAACACTCACACCTGTAACTTCAGAGCACAGCTGTTCGACTTCTCTCACTGACAAAGACGGATTCTTCTCTGTGAGTGCATTAAACACATGCAACACAATTCTTTTTTCGCCTGTTTGTAAATAATTATCCTTGCGATACTTCAGCGAAAAACTGGCAGTAGACTCTGCCATTATACATATAATAAGTACACGCTCAATAAACGATCAATAAAATAATTTAGCTCCCACACTCTCGAATGGCGATGCATGACTAATCCAGTTCAAAACAAGGTCAGTGATAAAAGTCATATAAACAAATGTCACCACTACCGCTAAATCACGTGCTATCGTGCCATGTGCTTGAGAGCAAAGGAACCTCCTCTTTACTTTGTTTAAGAATTAACATGCATTTCAGATAAATCAACTCTGTTGCGTAATATATTTAATTAAAACAGTTACGAAAATATAAATTTAACAATTCTCTTCCAACATATAATGATATATCACCATGTTAAATAACAAACTAATTTTTACCGCACGACAGTCATTACCACAACAGCAACCAATGAGAGGTGATTAGGTCACGTGACCGTTAAGAGATACTGGGCAAGCTTAGGTGAAACAAGGTATAGAAACAAAGAATTGGTTACATTAGAAGATTTTTTCACAAAGATACTAAAAGCTAAAGGCATATCAGATGACACAGGAGTGTAAGATCAGTAAAAAGAATTGTTAAAGCATGCTGTTAAAAACTCCAAGTAAAAAGTATAGCATTTCAAAATGAGTAATAGATCCAGATGACTTCAACAAATGTGTCATTAGATGGAGGATTCAAATTTTTATGTTCTATTTTTTTTTTTACATATTGAGGATTTAACATTTTTATGTTTAGTAAAAAAGTTGCTCCTACTATAGCTAAATGACTTATTATTTTAAGAGAAAGCATTAAAATTCAGGTAGTAAGTCGTCCCTAAACAGAATAGCAAGGAAACTGACTTTTAAATGAAAAACCACTAAAACAAACAGAAAATGCTTATAGAAAAGCACAACATTCCTTCTAAACATCCATAGTGAAAAAGACAGTTTGAGGTAATGAATAACTTAAATAATTTCATCTACAATATCTACAATTATGATTGCATTAATATGAACCAATTTGCGCAACTAATTCAGCCGGTAAATGTGTGCATATATTTCTGCAAGGACTGTACCACATTTCTAACGAGTATGTTATCTTAGTAGCATATGAAGCTTACCCAACAATTCACTTAATGCTGTCTGCAACAAGAATGTCATTGAAGAACAAGATGATGGTGAAAGTGATATTCATGAGAATTATATGGAAGCTGAAGAAAACATTCTGAATGTTAGTGAAGTGATAACTCATTTAAACAATGTGATAATGTGGATGAGCAGGCAAAGTAAATCAAACAGCACTCTTCTCCTCCATCTTGCGGAGAGAAAACATGTGCATCACTGCACCAAACAAAACTTACTGATTTTTTTAAAACAAAGAAAAGTTAGGTTGGTGTAAATTATGTACATTGTAATATAAATCAATATTGGTTACAGACTGGAATACATCTTTAGCATAACTAGTGAGTAATTTTAAAAGTACTGTAATATATTAACCTTATATACAAGAGTTTAATACTATTTTGTAATTTGTTTAAATGCATATTTCCCTTCTCCAACTGGTTGGGTCTGACTTTTGTCCTTTCTAGTGTTGCATCTCTTTATACTGTGGTAAGGTGATAATGCAGAGAAAAGGATTTTCCCAACAACCGCATTATTTTAGGCTTCTACTGTATATTAGTGCTAGGCAAGTACAATCATGAATTTGGTGGTGTAGTTATTTCCAAAATGTTTCTTAAAACTTCTTGTAATTGTTTTTGTACTTAAAAGAAGGCAATATAGATAGGCAACTGTCACAATTCTATTTCACTCTTAAACAGAATGCTTTTTTTTTTTATTAATATCTACATTTTGTACTACCAAAAACTTGGAAAAATGAAATCTTTTGTATTTGATTTTTCCCCCCTCCTTTTTCAGGCCCTCTAATTGAACGAATAATGGCAGTTTGTCAAACAAAAGAAGATCAGCAGACATGGGTAGAGCAGCTGAAGCAGCAGATACGCACTGTACGGAAGTCATCAGTATCATCACCAACTCGCACTACATCGCCACCTCCAGCCAAGCCCCAGCCTCTGCCACCTCCCCATGTAAGTCTCCCACCAGCTTCACCTTACTCAGAACTTACAGCTTTCTTTGCTGAACTAGTGCAACGAGGAGTGATAACTAGGCAGGTCCTGAAGCGATTGTTATATCCTCAGTTTAAAGATGACGGTGTGGGTGTTAATATCTTGGGTGTCAAAGTGCGTCACAATCATAAGGTAGAATGTGTTATTTTTCCTACACGTGTAAGTATGGGGACATACACAGTGAAACAGACATGGTTGAAATCCAGTTCAACAGACACTAACAGTTCTGAAAGTAGTGAATGTTCTCTACATGAACAAAAGCTTGGACTACTAGAAAGACAGGATGCTGTAGACTGTGATAGTGATGAAGATGGAAGTTGCTCTAGCAATCCTTTTGGCTTCATCAAGTACTATGATCCTAAATCTCCAGGCAGTGTGCAGAGTATTGAAGGCTTCGTGGATGGAAGGTATGCTGGTCTTGTGGAAGTGTGTGGTGAAAGTGCAGTAAAAAACAGTGAAGTACCTGAAAGTTGCATCTGTTTTAAAGCGGCTCCAGAAGATAAAACTTATCCAGACAGTGATAAAACAAAGTCAGGAGCAGTTCCTAAACTACTTATAGCAGATTCTTCAGAATCAAGCTTTGAAAGAACTTCAGCTCATAGATCCTTCCCTTGTGCTGTATGTGAAGATCTTTCACAAATAGATGCAACACAGTTGGAACCACAATCAATTTCAGAATCCAAGTGCACTAGACAGAGCCTTCCAGTGATAGGCATAGATGCATTCTCTTCACCCATACCATCAGCACTTTCAGTTCCAAGTCATCAGTTCAAAAGTGAAAAAGACTTATATACGTCATGCCATGGAGTGAGTGTTAATCCAAAACCTTTACTGTCACACTCAATGCCAGTTTTGCCTCAAGAACCATATCATCCTCCAACAACACATTCTTCCACATTAGACTTGCCGACTAACTTTATTCCAGTGCCTGGTGCGGTGATGGCAGAACTGTTATACAACCTGGAACCCCTAGAAGAAATAGAGCCACCACTGCCTCACCAGCCAGATAGCCTCTCCAGTGATCACAGTGTTGAAAGTGTTCAGACAGTGAGAGATTTACCAGGTAGTCCATTTCTCTCAGACTCTTGTCATTCTGTATATTCAGATAGCAGAAAGTTAAGACGTCGTAATCCTTCTGGAGGTTCCAATCGTCAAGCAGCCCCTAGAAGGTGCTTTAGCTATCATTTTATAAACATTGGCAAGAATGATGACAGAGAAGCAACCAAATGTAGAAATGCTGAACACTGCCGATGTTGTGCAGAAGTTCCATGCAGTTCTCGATCATCAGATTCTGGTCTAGCTGATATTGCTGGCAGTTCAGCATACATATCACCCGAGTTACAAGATCACTATGGTGTATCTAAAGTAACTTGCTGCTTAAAGCCTTCAGGGGGCCCTGAAAATTGCATTGGGGTCTCTATAGCATCACCTTCAGCTCTGGTACTCACCACACCGAGGGAAAGCAATGAGCTTGATGAATCCGGTTTTGAAGCTCAATGCATTTGTACTTCTCCCTTTGGTTCTACACCAAGGACCTCAGCTCAGACATCCCTGACGTCAGAGAAAGTGTTTGTGGGCTTGACAGACCCCACAACCCCATCTGTAACCTGTTCCAGTCTTGCCCCCTCCCCTTTATTAGCTTCACAGCCATGGCACAGCAGTGGTAAGGTGCATGAAGTATCACCACATGGAGGCGAAGTCTATCGTTCTGGCTTGTATGCTCATTGGTGGCTCAAGACTAAGATTCCAGCCTCAGCAGTAAGGTCCAAGCAACTAGAAACAGGCAAGCCTTGCTTTTTAGTGCAGAACGAGACTAGTGGTATCCACAGTTCTTATAGTAATGAAATGCACTCAATTACCCAATGTAAGTTTCTCCCGCTATTTTCCTTGAGATTTTGGATTAATCTCAGTCAGTAGGTCTAATAAAAATATCACGTAACTAGCAGTTTGCTATTTATTTTTAGTTACTACGAAAAAGAGGGGGATTTGTTGTGAAACAGTACTGAACCACTTATAGCGTGTTTGCAAGTAATTAATGTACTCATTTTGGATGGCGCGAATAATTAAAGAACTTGTATTTCAGGATAAGGGAAAACCCTGGAAAAACCTTATCCAGGTAACTCATCCTGACCAAGATTCGAACTCCAGATCTCTTGAACATGAGGCAGATACAGTACCATCTATGCTACCGAGGCAGGCACAGCTGGTTATGACTGCTTTTGACAGTGCTTACCAGTTTACAAATTCTTCCTCTTGTAGGTTTACAAAAGCTCATAAGCTCTTCTTCATTTAGGAATGGCATTAAAATAATAATAAACACAACTCTTCTTTAACAGTTTAGTTTGCAGTAGCTATTTTTCCAATTTGTAGCATTTGTTAAATATCTTAACACAAACATACGATAGTTAATGAAGTCTATTGAAGACATTTAAAAAATGTGGAACTCCTGAAAATGACTGCAGTTTTCCACCAAAAAGGGGGGGGGGGCAATCAATCAAAAAGTGGCTATAAGAGGCTTCATTGTTTGATAAAATGGTGTTGATTGGTTTCATCAACATTTCATAAATGTTTAAGATTAAAGATTAAGGACATCATTTAAGTAACCAAAGAGTAATATATTAATAAGAGATATATATATATATATATATATATTTTTTTTTTTTAATTGATTTCAAAAGTGTTGGAAACTGTAGAAAACATTTTCCAGAAACAAAAATAAAATTAGTCTTCAAAACTTAGTTAAGATTTTGGATGTATTAAATGTAAACAAGAGAACTGTGGAATCCATTGGTCTATAATGTGTTAGGTTTGGATTTCTAACACAAAGTGTGGTGTTGTGTGTTTTAACTTGATACAAGTTTCTGCTCAACACAGCATCTCCCACCTGTCCTGCTTTAAAAACTAACAGAATAACATTTAAGAACATGCTTTGCCTGTATTGTAGGTTAATTTTCCAAAAGCATACAAACTGATAAAAGTAGAGTACATCAAATGGATGCATCACACATGTCACTGATGTAAATGAAAGAAGATGTAATTGAATGGCTGATATTTGCTTTCAGCAAAAGACTAAACGAAATTACTGCAGTTTAAGTAATATGAATATCAATTTGGGACATTCATGAAGAAATCTGCTCATTGCATAAGTTTCTGTTGAACTGGATACGATGAACTAAACACAAAGCCTGCTGTTGGCTTCTTTGGGTATTGATTAATTTTTAAGTCACAAATTCATTTAGAATTTCTCTGAATTGTTCTGAGGAAATGTGTGCTGTTACACATTGTTTTTCTTTTTCATTTATTTGTGTTAAACTCTTGAGTGTAAAGTTTTAGTGGAAAGACAATGCTTGCTTTTTGGAAGTGGATGAGTTGAGTATGTACCTATTCCTGCCATCAATGTTAGCATCTTAAATCTACATGTAACGTTAATATGACTTCTCCTACCTATTATCAATTTTAACAAAATTGTTTTATAAATTATTCCTACAGAAGGTTAATTTTCTATCTGATAACTATTCAGAAATGATTTTGGTACACCTTTTGTTATGGGTGCACAAGAGCATATATGAGGCAGAGAAGACAGCTGTTTAAAAAGCAGGTTGACTTTTGCAAATCAGAATACTAAATTCTTTGTCCAATGTTATGAGAAAAAAATAAATTGTTTTTTTGTAAAAAACTGAAGCTACTGAACAGTTAAGCAATCCAAAGATTATAATAAAACTACAACATTTTGTAACCAACTTCACAACTAACAACTTCGATCTAACAAAAAATCTAGTATATATCAAATTGATTGCTGCGATTATTGTCAAATTTATATTGGAAAAACCAAAAGAAATTTAGCAACAAGAGCAAAGGAAAACTTTAAGAACATAAAATACAAACAATTAGAAAAATCAGCAGTTGCCACGCACTTTTGGGGAAAAAACCCCAACATAAATCCAGAACCAAAACTACTTAAACACACAACAGGAAAACAAGAACTGTCCACATGGGAACAAATCTTCATTTCAAAAAATAGAAACAAAGTATTCAATTTCGACATCCCCCAGAAAGATTTGTTCAGCAAGTTCCTCAAACTGCCACCAGAAGAGACGTACAACAAAATATCGCCAGCTACACCACTGAGAACCAGTCGATGTCTGATTGACAATGAAGGAAAATAGCCTCCAAAACATGTTCTGGGAAATTTAAAAGTAAGTGTTGTTTAGCGTTCATTAATCAACTCCCTTTAAAATTTAATAAGGTAAATGAAGTTGGTTACCAAGTGTTGTTTATTTATAATATAAAGATAATGTCTTCTTAATATTTTAGGTTCGTTGTTCCAAACATAGAAAAATATGAACATATGATACAGAATAGTTCAGAAATTGATAATGCTGTAACATTTTTATTTAATATAAATGAATTTGGTAAGGAAGTTCACAATTTTCTTTAATAAGATTTTCTGCGACTTTTAGTTTCCCAATCTCATAACTTCAGAGAGAATAGACAACTTCACTCTGCAGTGTAAATTCAAAATAAACATTGAGTTTGAGTATGTTTACATATTAAAAATTATATAATGAGTCGATTGAGACACTCTGTACTTCATAAACCACAAATTTTTTTTCAACACATTTCACCTCCACTTGAAGGCATTATAAAGAAGTTGTCAGTTGGTTAGAACTTCGGTGTTCCAACTGTCAACATTAGCTTAGGATGTTAGGAAAGTCCTTATGAAATGTGTTCTAGGTAAACATTAGCAGTATATGGACCATGGAATACTATTTTGACTCAAAATTATATTATGTTTATATACTTGAAATTTTTTTCTGTACTGTTTCATGACATCAGTTTCATTAATGTTATATTCAATGAAAATTTAAAATGAAAGTAATGAAGTTAGCTCTGTATATAATAACCCAGTAGCTGAATATGAGGACAAATGCCCTTAAAAAACAATCAATTGTGTTCTTATATTTAAAAATGAAGGTGAGAATAAATAAGTGTAACAAGTTTAATAGTTCAACAGACGATAAATACTTTACTGTTAATAGTGCTTCTGATTTTAGTATTTAATATACTACTCTTCAATACTCGTAATGATTTAGTAATTGTTCATTTTCCCAAGTACTGCATAAAATTAAAAACATTAAAACCGTCTTGTATAACAATTCAAAACCACTGACTTGCTTAAAATTGAATCATTTTAGAAGCTTTCCAATTAAAATACCTTTAATTTTGTACCAATTTGCAAAATGTTATAAGCGTGGACATATTTTTTCTTTTTCTTTATATGTATAAAATCTCTATTGCACAAATAGATGTTCTATAATACCATGTCCACCCAGAATAAACAAATTCCTATTATCGAGATTCAACTGTATTGGAACACCACAGTGAAGCGAACAGTGCGACTCATCTAAAATTTAATAAATTCCTATTATTCAGGGAAAAGTAATTTAGATTGAATGGCTGTAAGGTTGGTAAATTAGCTACTTTCTGAAAGTAAACCCCCAGTCACTCAGATCTAATAATAAGCAAAGATGTCTGAAAAATAGTTTTATCAGAATTTCCATTTTTTTAATTAGTTATTAATGTCTACATGATTGTAAATAAAAAGCTTGTATTGCATGTTTGAACATATATGCATTTGATCATATTTATAATATCAGCATTAACAAAATTATGACTACATAAGCTTTTTCATCTGCATCTGCATTCAGTTTTTTTATGAATGACACTAGGAACAATTTTGCATGCTAATTTTTGTTTGCTTTCCTTAAGAACTTTGGAATTCATGCAATTGAATGTTATGTTATGTTCCATATTTGGAGTATTAAAAGTTTTACGTACTCATAATTTTTCAGAGTCAATAAGTAATTAACAAGAAATTATGTTTTCTAGAGACAAATAGTAGATTTTATATGCTATTCAAGACAAAATTTGGGCTTCACTTTGTCACTATAGTTCTTGAAAATTGTTCACGTTAAAATATGTTACTGTGTTCTTAATGAGAAAGAACTATGATGCAGTGAACTCCAAAATTATATTTGACTGTGTGTTGTAATCATATAAATGTAGTTAAAGTTTCCAGCATGTTAGAGCAGGTATTTTGAATATTTGTTACATATTAGTAATTTAATAAGTAATTTACTTTTGACCAAAACCAGTTATTTAAACTTGGAGACTATCATAATTACCACTTCCTTTAAAAATATTTGTTACTGTTTTCAGATTTGAGCTTATTTGGCTAAAATATTGGATATAATTGGTCAGGATTTCAATATCAAGGCCAGCTAAATTATTGTTGCTACAGTGCTACCAAGTTTATGATGAACTGGAGGAGTCACATGTAATAAACAGTCGTTTTTATGTGAAATCAATGGGTAGCAATGTATGAAAACCTATTTTGTAATTTTCCAAAGTTAAAAGTTTCTTTCAACCATTTTGTTTCAAGCAGGCTAATTCAAGGGGGAAAAAAATTCTTTTATAATGGACATTGGACTGAAAGAGTTAATGTGGTCCCATTGGTCCTAAATTTGCTGCCTCAGTTCTTTTGTTCTTGTGTTAAATAGTAATTTGCAGGCAAATATAAATAATATAATTTTAAGTCAAGCTAGTACTCAATGCTCCACTTATTGCTAGTATGTACCTAGAACGCATTTCGTTAGGATCTTCCTAACATCATCTGTTGTCGACTCAGCTGATGATGTTAGGAAGATCCTAACGAAACACTCAATATATATATATATATATATATATATATATATATATATATATATATATATATCACCTAGGCAGCTGGCACGGGCTGGTAGAAAACATATTCAAATTGGTAGGTGTGGGCGGACCTCGTAGAAAATATGACTAATTAATTGGGTGTTCAATCTGTCTAAATCTGTGTTTTTTGAGCTTGTTGATTTCCATTTTTAAAGTTGAACTGAAATCCAGCAACACAATTCAGCTTGCTCCTCTCAGAGGAGATAGCCAGAGCCTCCTTAACTCGTCACTTCCAGTAATGCTGCATTTTGCCTCGATGGTTATCTCCTGGAAATTGGCTTCATGGTCTTTATCAAAGCAATATTGTGCCAGTCCAGATTTTTCAGGTTGCATTAAACAAATGTTCTGTTCATGTTCCTTTATCCTGGTTGCGATGGTGCTTCCGGTTTGTCATATATATGGTGTCCCACATTCACAGGAAAGTGGTACACCTCCAGTACTTTGTAGTCCAGTTTGTCTTTTACCGCTCTCAAAAGGTATTTATTCTTCGGAGGTGGCTTTGTCAAAAGTTAATGTAATTAAATTATTACCTGAGTTCTTTATACCACCATTTCACTTCACTCAGATTCATACATGATAAGTTCTTATAGATTTTCAGATATCTTTATCAGAATGTTTGTTTTAAACCCTTAGATATATTAGGCCTGTAATCTAAATATTAGTCCTATCAAAGAGATATATGACCAATTATTTGTTGATGTATTCATGCATCCTGTAATTTTGTATCCCCATGTACTAGTTGCATAAAGTAATTGAAATCTTGCAGAAGATAAATGTTAATTATACATTTCATGTTTTCAAATACCAACAGATGTCCCCACTGACAACACGTGTGAGTGTTCCACAACCAAGCAATGTGAGGCCAACCCCTCAGCCAGTTAACAAGGGTTGGAGCATGTCTTGTCTACGTCCCTCTCCTCCCCTCCGTCCCTGCCTTGCTCTTGGTCGTGATGAAAGCAATAGGAAATCTTCTAGATGTACCAAGAAACAAAGTGAGTACATGCTAATTCTTTTTGTTTGCAAGTTTTAGGCTTTTCCCAAGTTATAAAAATTATATCTGCTTTCAAATTGTTTACAGATGAAAGAAGTTTTGAAGAGGATGCACAAATTTTGAGAGTTATAGAAGCCTACTGCACAAGTGCTAAGACACGGTACACAGTTAACTCAGGTAAGTTATTGCCCTTTTAAGCACTATTCTTTAGGTTTACTACACTGTTCTCTAGAAAACTTGCAAATACCAATATTAGACAAGTACACAGATTTTTAAATTATAAACAAAGATACATTTTAATGAATGTAAAAGTAATCAGAAAAACTATTCGTTGTCGGTTTATTGACACTTTGTCACTTACATTTTTATATTATCGAGGGACTAGTTTCGGAAGCCATTGCCTCCATTTTCAACCTCTCTCCAACTAGCATCTATTGTCGTCTGCTCTCCTCTCTCTGGCAGTGGAACTATGAACTTCTTTGTCAAATTATCTACTGGTGGGATTTCAAAATTCATTACACAGTCCTTATTTTTCCATATGAATATGTTCTCCCATGTTGTCAGTTTATTTTGGTTTATCATTCCTATTAATAATTTTGGATTTGGATCAATGTCATGATTTTTGTTCCAAAAATGAAATGCTACTGCTGACTTATCTTCTTGTTTCATTTTGATGTTTATAAAGTGCTTTTTGACTCTGGGTTTTAGATTTCTTTTAGTTTGACCTATTTAGCATTTTTCACAATTCTTACAGTTTATTCTGGATCTTTTAACTGATAGGATTTCATCTTTTGTTTTTGAATTTAGCAATTTTAAAACTGAGTGTCTATTAGAAGTTGCCAAAATGATATTTTGTTCTTTAAAGATCTTTTTGAATTTATTAAATGTTTTTGGGTGATATGCACTGAATATGCTGTTGCTTTCTTTTTCTTTTGAAAATGTGGTTGCTTCCTTAATTTTTCTTTAGTTTAGCTGTTCTAATTTTCTTAAACACCAGACTTCTGTTCTATCCTTTATCTTCTGCTATGTGTAGTATGGCTTTTTGTTCTTTGAAGTATTCTGCTTTTTCCATGGGTATGTTGACTAGTCTGTCTGTAAGGCTGTTTATTATTGCATGTTTATGTATAACTGAGTTGTAGCTATTATTTTTTATGTAATTTTCTAAATGTATTGGCTTCCTGTAATTCCAGATTTTATTTTTGTGTTATTCCTGATGATATTTAGATCCAAGAAAGAGAGTTGTCCATTGATTTCCTTTTCTGTTGTGAATTTGATCATCCTATCTTGCAGATTGAGTAATTTTAACTCATCATCTAAATGTTTATTAGGCATATTGCAAAGATGTCGTCAACATATCTATACTAAACTTTGAAGATTCATGGGAAGGCCTTTTTAATTTGTATTTCGAATGCACCCATAAATAAATTTGCCAAAAAGGTGAAAGTGGGTTGTCCTGATTTCTGCTTGTAGTGTTTCCCATTAAAGCTGAAGAAGTTTTGTTCAAATCACAATTTTGTTAGTCAGATGTATTCTTCTGCTTCTGCTGTTTCCATTTCTATTGTAGTTAGCCACTTTTTTATTATTGCCTGTAAGTTTTCTGTTGGTATGCATGGGAATAAAGATGTGACATCAAATGAAACCAGTCTGTCATTTTCATCCAAATTTATATCTTTGATTTTTTTACCAGATCTAAAGAGCTTTATAAATTTGCACTTTCAAATATTGGGAAACTATTGAATTTATTTGATAATCATTTGGCCAAATTATATATGGGGGCATTTATGCTGCTAGTGATAGGTCTCGTACATACCTTTTCGTCTTTTGTGAATTTTTGGCAGTCCTAATACTCTTGGTAATGTTGGATTATCTACTTTAATTTTTTGAAATTCTTTTTTGTTGATTAGTTTGCTCTCTTTTAAAGTTTTACTTGTGGATCCAATTCAATACTTTTATGGGTTAGTTACTACTTTTTGGTAATTATTGTCTTCTAACAGGTCTTCCATCCTTTGAATGTAAAAATGTTGTTTGTATTTTTTTAATCTATGTAAAGACAACAACTATTAGTGAATTTGACATGTTACCCATAACTGTTGTGCAAGTTTTGCAAGAATTTATATTTTAAAAAGCATTACTGTACTTGTAATAAAGAGTATTGTAAAGAATTAGTCATTTGTGTTTTAAAAATAAAAAAAAATTATACAGAATCTTTTGTTTTAACCTTATAAGAATATTTATACAGCAGGAAAAATTGTAAAAATATGCACAATAATATGCAAAAACAAATGAACAAAAATCAAGGAAAGCATATTTGGCAGGGGGGTAATCTTACTGTACTTGTAATAAAGAGTATTGTAAAGAATTAGTCATTTGTGTTTTAAAAATAAAAAAAAAATATACAGAATCTTTTGTTTTAACCTTATAAGAATATTTATACATCAGGAAAAATTGTAAAAATATGCACAATAATATGCAAAAACAAATGAACAAAAATCAAGGAAAGCATATTTGGTAGGGGGGTAATCTTACTTATTCATGATTGTTGCAGTGGATAAGGAAATTTGCCATGAGGTTTTCTTGTGTGAAGCTTCTACATCTGTCAGTGAAGTCACAAGTGCATGTGAAAAACATCACAACTCTTCTTCTGTGAATTCCTTTTGTTACAGTTTTTGTCACTAACACCAGCCAACATTTTGTTGATTTGACAGATTGTTTTGTAATCAGGAGTTTTATTTAATACCTGATTAAGCTTATTGAATGCAATTTTAGCAACACTGTGAGTTTCTGCAGACAGTATATTTGAAATTTCATCTATCAGTGAAAGTGAATAATGTAAAAAAATTATTTCGAGCCTCCAGCTGTGCTATAATTTCAGGTAATTTCAAGAACTAGATCTTTTCCTCAATGCAAGTTCCAGAAAAGCATCCCTGGGCTATATAGCAGTGCTAGCTGTAATATCCACATTTAAGGAATTTATTACTATTTTCTCTTTACTGAAGGCCCAAATGACCTTGTTGTCGACGGGCCCTAAAACACCACACACTCACTCACTCTCTTTACTGAAATGTTCTGGTAATATAACACAGTCTGTAACCACGTACTCCACCCAGTTAAAACTGACTATAGGGCTAAGAGTAGATCTGGAAATAGTGCATGAAATGTTTGAATCTTAGTGGCGACTTCACAAACACCTTTTTAAATTTAAGACAAATAAGTCCACTTTCTTATATTTGCCCCTAATGGTTTCAGCAACACATTGTAAACCATGAGCAAGACAAGTCAAATGAATTAATTTGGGATAAAAAGCTTTCAATTCAGTTTCCACTTTTACCATATATGGAACATCATCAGTAAGAAATAAAATTACTGTGCTCTACCTGGCTACAAGAAAGCTAAGGAGTCATTGAAAAATTTTGCAACCATCCTGTGATTTACCCTGTCAAGCTTGAATGTTCAAGAGGAATTATTTGCTTCCCGTTTTCATTGAACCCACTATAGCACTAGCAAGACACTTGTCTTGTAACCGTGCCGTGGCTGAGTAGTTAGACTGCTTGGCTCTTACCAAGGTGGCCCAGGTTCGATACCAGGTGGCCACAATGTGAAATTTATAATGGACAACACGGTGCTAGGGTGGGTTTTCTCTGGGAACTCCGGTTTTCCCCTCCATCTCATTCCACTAGTGCTCCATCTTAATCATGTGTATCATCAGTGTCACTGGCTGCAGTGCTGCATGTAGTAAAAGTGGCATTAAACACCACACACACACACGCACAGGCACACGCACAGGCACACGCACACGCACAGACACACACACACACACACACACACACACACACACACACACACACACACACACACACACACACACACACACACACACACACACACACACACACACATCTGGCATTTTATTTACTGAAATCCAAGATTTTTTTCAAGTTCCAGTATATCATGTATTTTAAAAATTACATTAAAACACTGTGGTACATAGTTTTTGCATAATGTAGGTTCATCTAGGTTGTTTGTGTATTTTTCTAAGAAACTCTGAAGCTGCACACTATTCAGTTTTCACAATAGAATGTTGGCACTCATTAACCCTTTCACCGATATGGACATCCAAGTTAAAATGCCCCAAACCAATATGGACATGTACAGACGTCCTGCGCATACATGCATTTAATGCTCATTTAATGCCAATTATTTTAATCTTCCTATTTTACAATAAATTTAAATTAGTTCTATAAGGGATGTAAACGTCCCCTTAAAGGTTTCTTTTTGAATTGTACACCTCCAAACCTAGATAAACATCCAAGGGCACATCTGCAGATTCACACCAAATAATATTGGTTTTCTTGCGATCTTCTTTTTCGCAACACACTACACATTTTCAAAATGGTTACAACTTTTTTGGTTGTGGGTGGTATCCTTTTAGGAAAGTGTTTTCTCTCAACCATGAGGGCTGATTCTTACCCCCCAGTATAATGAGGCCTCTGAGTATTATAGTACTCAATTAGGTTACGATCTCCTTATAAGCGCAAGTACAGGTAGATGAATGTCTTACATGAATTTACAGCTCTGAAAATTACTAAACAATTGTGCATGGTTACATCCAGTGGTATAAAAATACTTTTTTTACCATTTAACTTTTCCATAAAGAGGAATAGCTAGTAATAGCTGATCCACATCACCCATATTTGACCCGCCATTTCCCCCAAACATGCCATCGGTAGACCAGTACACATCACTGCTACCTATGTCCTAAACATCTCCTTCATAATCGCACAACAAATCTTCCAGATTTTCTACAGTAGTATCAGAAGCCTGTACACATCATACCCAAGCTAATTTATTTGCTACATTACGGGGATAAGCCATGGTTAAAATTGAATTTCAAATGTGCCATTCATTTAGCTCTTGATAACTATAAGAAATCACTCTGAATACAGAAAGATTATAAATAACTAAAATACTGAGCGAAAACAGCTGCATAAGGCTGTCAGAAACCCTGGTTGAGAAACGCTGTAATAACAGATGATGACAGAGAGTTTTCTTTCCAGTGTAACGCAACATATACTCGTATGATCATTGCTTGGTATAGCATAAATAAACTAAACTTGAACCGGAGAAGTCGCCTGCGTAGCTATACATACATTGGCTCGTATACACACAAAACAAAATGATTCAAATATTAGGCGCGTTCATCACAAAGAGTGGCTTTTGCTACAGTGAAACAAAGTAGTGAAATTTCAATGATTTATTAATGTAGTTGTTACTGTAGATTTATACTGCCTTTAATGAGTTTTAAACCAGTTTTTGTTTCGTTTAAATAACTTAATAAATACGAAAGATACGGAATTGTATTTATGATGCATTTTTACAGCATTTAACAATTTAAATGTCTTGTTCTGTTTATTGGGTATCCATTTCCGGCCTCTGAAGGGTTTAAATGACCATCGGCAAAGCGGTTAAAGGTAAACACAAGTCTTTAATAAAATCGTCACTCGAATATAATTGTTCAGCTAATTGGCTTCTAATTCATTATTGATTTAAAGAAGACTTGTTTGTAAGCCGGTCTTTATGGCGTGCTGCACAACTTCAAACTCCAAGAAGAATGTCATCTGATCTTTGTTTTCTTCTTCTTCATCATCACCATGATCATCTTCATATATAAGATGATCTTCACTATCATTGAGAGCATTATTTGTGCCACACTTCTTGACAGCTTAACAATAATGTTATCACTCATTCTAGACCTGGCTATGCCAACTGACATGCTCGGTGTGCCTATACAGTTTGCACAGTGCCAGCATGCCTGGTCATTGCTGGCAAGTGCTAGGAAGATATGTGCCAATCACGCAGTGGCATTCCGTAATCTGCACTTGCATTACCATTAAATAATTAAGGACAGGGTAGTAGTGAAGGAACAATTCAAAAACTGTATAATATGTGGTTTAATATCTCTCTGGTACTTGTTATTAAATTATAGATTAAACAACCCAATTATATTAAATTTTAGATGAGTCGTACTTTTTACACATCTGCTTCACTTTCGTACCTATTTTGAGGACATGTTTCGCAAGTCATCGCTTGCATCTACGGCTCTTGTGCGACTGACGCTAGATCCAGCGGTGTGGGTAATTCTGGGGTTGTTGCTGCCATCTGTTGACTTAGTGATGAACTTAAATGTGGGATTCTCTTCTAGCGGGATTTCAAAGTTCATTAGTTGGTTTTTATGTTTTTCTATGTATATCCTCTCCCATATGACGAGTTCACTATGTTTTTGTACGTATTTTAGTAATTCTGTGCTATCTTCAATTTCATGATTGCAATTAAAAATGGATATGGAAAAAACCTTGTAGATAAAAAACTAAAATTATTCAAACTTCAAAAGAGATTAAAACAGATCACAGCTCTCACACCAATAAAACAAGAAATCAGATTTGCTAAATTTACTTACCACCCCTGGGCCACAAAAAAGTTCCAAAAAATATTCAAGAAATACAATATAACATTGGCACCAAAAAACAATTACAACATTAAAAACCTACTTCACATTAATAATACTGATAAGATAAAACCAGAGGAAAAGTCAGGCATTTACAAGATTAAGTGTAAAGACTGTGAAAAAATTTACATAGGGAGGACAAAAAGAAACATAGGCACTAGAAAGAAAGAACACTTCAGGCACTTAAGTTACAAAAATATTGATAAGTCCGCAATAGCAGCTCATTTCTGGTCTGAAAATCATGAAATTGAAGATAGCACAGAATTACTAAAATACGTACAAAAACATAGTGAACTCGTCATATGGGAGAGGATATACATAGAAAAACATAAAAACCAACTAATGAACTTTGAAATCCCGCCAGAAGAGAATCCCACATTTAAGTTCATCACTAAGTCAACAGATGGCAGCAACAACCCCAGAATTACCCACACCGCTGGATCTAGCGTCAGTCGCACAAGAGCCGTAGATGCAAGCGATGACTTGCGAAACATGTCCTCAAAATAGGTACGAAAGTGAAGCAGATGTGTAAAAAGTACGACTCATCTAAAATTTAATAATTTTTCGCTTCACTGTGGTGTTCCAATACAGTTAAATCTTGATAAACCCAATTATAATTATTATAGCCTTCAATCCTATACAACCAAATGATGGCATATAAAAGCATATTTTTAACTATAAGAACGAAACAGTACTTTGTGGAAATTAGCACAATTTTGATCCTGAAACAATTGAAAAATATAAAATAACAAAGTAATATTTACTATACAGTGATAATATTACACAGAATACTTAATATTAAACGAATATACATGTTTCAATTAAGAATTTTTACATCCATTTTTCCATAGACACTCTTTCCTTTTGACATCTTTTGGTTTTCACAATATTCACCACATTTGGAGACAATGAAACACAACTCTGGATCCTTAATGCAGACTTCAAGTTATGATCACTGATGTTGGCTCTCTGAGGGCTTTTAATGTGTTCCATAGCTGAAAATAAGGATTCAAATACATAGGTCGAACCAACATTGCAATAATAGATGCCGCACACCAGTGTAATCGAGGGAATCTTGATTTAGGAAATCTCCTGTAGAAATCTAGCAAACTTTCTCTGTTTCTGTAACTGTCAGCTCAATGTCACATTTCAAGGTGATAAGCTACAATGAACATCTTTGGGAGTATCATCAATATTCATGCTAAATGGTGTAGCAAATAAATCAAAATCCATTTTTAAGCACGTGAGATTGTGAAATCTTTCATCAAACGCACGAAAAAGCATGTGCAGATTTTCAACATAACATCCCACTTCTAGGGAATCACAATCATGGACCACACTTTCCAACCTGGGAAAATGACAAGGATCACCATTAATAGTTTATGTTCCAATAATGAGAGCATACTTTTAGAAGCTTCAATGCTACAGTACTTATCTGTGATTAATTTGTTTTTCCTTTGAAGTGAAACATTCAAATATTCACTTATATCAGCCATAAATGCAAGATCACATTTCCACTTAACATTCATGAGCTCTTCAATAGGTTCTCTGCACAATGCCATGAACAAACGTATCTCATCCAATAATTCAAAGAATCTGCTTAAATCCTTGCCTCGACTAAGCCAGCTAACTGCTGTATGATATGGTATATCATAATACTCATGCTCCAAATTTTCTAAGAAGCTTTTAAATTGTCTGTGTTTTAGACCATGGGACCTCAATTTGTTTACAGTCTTCACAACCAGACTCATTACAGTGTTTACATTCAGTGTTTTGCCACATAAGTTTTCCTGATGAACTATGCAAGGAACTGCTGTTACTTCTTTCACTAGTTTATTTTTCAGGAGGGTCATAAATCCATTGTGCAACAATATGAAAACAATAAAGAATCAAGCAGCTTGTGCACAATTGTTTGATGATACTCCCAAACTATTTTTTGAGTAAGGAATATTCAGGTTTCCAAATCAATATCAAAAATGTATAGAGCTAGAAGGAGACTGTGTTGAGAAAAACTGAAGCGGTCACTTGTATTTATGATTAATACATAAGTGCTTTAACCCTTTCACCAATATGGATGTCTGTGACATAATATGGATATGTATAGATGTCGGTACATAAATGCATCTATTGCTTATTTAACACTGATTATTTGAATGTTTCTCTTTTACAATAAATTTAAATAAATTCTATAAGAGCTAAAAGCTTACCTTTAAAGGTTTCTTTTTGAATAGTACAGCTCAAAAAGTGGATAAACACACAAGAACACATCTTCGCATTCACGGCAAATCATACTGGTTCCCATGCAAACTCCTTTTTTGCGACACACAAGACTTTTTCAAAATGGGTACAACTTTTTTTTAGCTGTAGGTATCCCTTTAGGAAAGTGTTTTTCTTCAAATATGAGGGTTGCTGGGGTGGTGGAATTTTACCCCCATTATGAAAAGGCTTCTTAGTATATCGAGATTTAACTGTATTGGAACACCACAGTGAAGCGAAAAATTATTAAATTTTAGATGAGTCGTATTTTTTACACATCTGCTTCACTTTCGTACCTATTTTGAGGACATGTTTCGCAAATCATCGTTTGCATCTGCGGCTCTTATGCGACTGAAGCTTGATCCAGCGGTGTGGGTAATTCTGGGGTTGCTGCTGCACACACACACATTACATTTTTTATATTAGGGGGTAGTCTGTTGAACAATTTAATCCCATTGTGATAAGTACTGGATTTAGCTAGGTTTGTTCTGCAATATTTTACATGTAAATTTTCTTTCTGCCATGTACTGTGATAATGAATCTCTTTATTATTTGGTAGCTGATTCCTTATTTCTCTGATATGGATGGTAACTTCTAATATGTACATACTTGCTGTAGTCATGACCCTTAATTTTTTTAATAATTCCCTGCATGATGCTCTGCTCGATTCACCAGCCATTATTCTTAAAACCCGCTTTTGTAACCGAAATACTTTTTCTGATTCCGTTGAAGCCCCCCAGAACCTTATTCCACACCTTATGTGACTATGGATGTATGCAAAGTATGCATTTCTAACCACTATTGTACTAGTCACCCTTTTCAGTGTATTCAATGTGTAGCATCCCACACTTACTTTTCTGCATAGCATATTTATAATCGCCCCCCATTTTAGATCTTCTGTTATAACTATCCCCGAGAATTTAGTTTGATCTTTGTACTTTACTATCTCACTATCAAACTTTATTTGAGGCTTTACCATATTTCTATGATGACTTAAATGAAAGTTCACAGCAACAGTTTTATATGTATTTAATAGCATTCCATTTGCCTCAAACCAGGATGCCAATTTCTCTATATTAGCATTTACTTTTTCTTGCAGATCTGTTTCCTTGTTTGCCTTTATTAGCAGATTTGTATAATCTGCAAACAATACCACTTCAGACTCCTGGACACATATTGGGAGATCATTTATGTACAGCAAGAAAAGAAGTGGCCCCAATATAGATCCCTGCGGTACCCCCTGACCTAACTTCTTCTGCGTCGATTGACATCTTTCTATACTGAGATGTTCTTTATTAAAGTTACTAATTTCTGCTATTTTTGATCATTGTGACAGATATGATTTAAATCAAGTATTGGCTATTCCTCTTATACCTTATGTCACGAACTTTCTCAGTAGTATATTATGATCGATCACATCATATGCCTTGGTTAGATCAAGGAACAAACCTATTGATTCTTCTTTTTGTTCAATAGCAGTGATAATTTTTTCAACCAAGGAGTAAACTGCAGATTCAGTAGACTTCCTCTTCCTAAAACTGTGCTGTACATCTGTCTGAATTTTATTTTTTTCTAAAAATTTACTAATTCTATTGAACATTAGTCTTTCCAAAATCTTTGAGAATACTGATAGCATCGATACTGGCCTGAAATTTTGCAACTCATCCTGAGGTCCCTTTTTATGAAGGGGTCTAACTTTAGCCATTTTTAATTTGTCTGGGAAAACCCCTGTCTGAAAGGAAGTGTTGTAAATATTCACTAATGGTTTTGCTATTTCCTTTACACTATGCTTGACTGCTAGATCAGGAATCCCATTTAGTCCAGCTGATAGCTTGCTTTTTAGCTTTTTTGCTGTTCATTTATAGGTTTAATGAATATTTAATTTATACATTTGTTAACCTTGCTGTTTTCCACTATTTTATTAACTCCTGTGTCATATTTATCTCTTCGTAATTTATTGGGACCGTCAACAAAATATGTATTAAACAATTCAGCTATTTTAAATGCTTCTTTGATTTTTTTGCTTTCATGCATAAATTCAAATTGGTTTATGCTTGAATTACTTTTCCCAGTTTCCTTATTTATTACTTCCCACATTGCCTTACCATGGTTTGTTGCCCTTTAAATATATTTATCATTTACTAGTTTTATTGCATCCCTGATAACCTTTTTGTACACTTTTTTATATCTCTCTATATAGCTTAAGGTTTCCCTTGACGAATTCCCCCTTTTTTCAACATGATCAAGATTTTGTGAGTTATTTTGACCACCCCACAATGTTGATTCTTCACAAACACCTGAAGGAAGCAGGTCATTTTCTTCCTCACTGTTACCTATATCCTCAAGTCCTCCCTAAAAGTATGAAAATCATCAATGTTTATATCACTGTCAAAGAGCAAAAGATTCTCCAGATTTTCTGAAGTGATACCAGAAGCCCATACACTTCTTATGCAAGCTAATTTATTTGCTACATTACTAGGATAAGCTATGGTTTGCACTGAGCTTTGACAATTTCAAAGGTGCTATTCAGTTAACTCCTGATAGCTAAAAGAAATCACTCTGAACCCCAAGAGAGTATAAATAACTAAATTACTAAACAAAAACTACAGCTGCATAAGGCTACCATAAACTTTGGTTGTGAAATACTCTAAGAGATACATACAGATGCTGATAGAGTGGTTTCTTTCTTTGCAATGTGTGTGTGTGTGACACAACATATACAATGATTATTGCTTGGTAGCATAACCTGACCCCTGAAACCTTGAACCAAAGAACTTGCTTATGCAGCTATATGTATGTACATATCGTTCATATGCACACAAAACAAAACATCTCACAAATTAGATATGTTCGACTCAAAGAATGACTTTTGCTACAGTGACCCAAAGTAGTGAAATTTCAACGATTTGTGTATATAGTCTCTATTTTAATGATACCATAGTTGTACCCTGACTTTAATGCGCTTTAAACCAGTGTTTGTTAAAGTAACATAATAAATGCTTAAGATGTGAGTGTGTATTTATAAAGCATTTTTACAGCATTTAACAATTTAAATGTCTTATGCTGTTTATTGGGTATCCGTTCCGTGCCTATGCAGGGTTTAAATGGAATCGCTGAAGTGGTTAAAAACTAACAATTTATATTTAAATTGCCCTGTACCTGGTAGAATTTTGATCTAAAATGCAGTTCTTCCTCTACGTTTGCTACCCGAAAGATTTTACATACACTGTCTCTACAAAAATATGGTCATGCTTTAAACTGGTATTATAATACTTTGGATAATAATATTTAAATGAAATTGGTGACATTTAAAAGATAATCTCAAATATTTTATGTTTTTGTGCATGTCAACAATCATCAACAATGGATGAGAGATTGTAGGAATCATGGGAATCAAACATACAACCTAAACTAAATGCACACATGTGTGATTCTCGGTATGAGTTCATTGTTGGATATTTAGCATGCAGGTCACATGTGAATGTTTGCTTTTAAAATTGTCTTGTTATTAAATAAGTTTTAAAGAGTTTTGGCAAATACCACAAAAACATAGTTGGTGTGTTTTGGAATATTATTAAATTCTCAGTCTGGTGTAGGTTCAGGATGCTTTTAGCAAATGTTTCAACATAAGATCATACATACATGTCAATTTTGAAGTGGTGCTGTGATTTTGTGAATCATTGCTGCATACATCATCAAAGGAAAGGTCATTCAGGGAGGCCATCTGTCAGTATGGAAATTTGTGAAAAAAGTGCGTAAGGCATTTGTATGTAGCCCTAAGAAGTCTGTCCATAGAGCTAGTCAACAGTTAAACATCTCTAAAAACACTCTATCCCTGCTTGTGCATCTGAAGCTTCACCCCTACAAACAGCAATTACTGCATAAGTTGAAACCTGATAACCCTGTAAAATATTTAGTCTTCTGTAAACATTTATTGGTACTAATGGAGAATAAAGGAAAATCTGTCAAGAAAACTAATTTTCAGTGATGAGGCAACATTTCACTTTAATGGGAACATGCACAGGTATAATGTTAGAATTTGGGAGACCAGAATCCACATGCCATTTTGGAAGTTGAAAGACATTCCCCTGAAGTGAATGTTTTCGTGCCATATTGAAATGTCAAATCTGTGGCACATTTTTCTTTCAAAGACCACTGTCAATGATCCAACATATCTTGACATGCTCACTAAATGTTTATGTCCATAATTGGAAGAAGGCAATAAATTTATTTTCTAACAAGATGGAGCATCTCCTCGTTATTAACATGTTCAAGAACATTTGAATGAGCAGTTCTCAGGAAGACGGATTGGATATGCTGGAATGATGTCTTCTGCAAGTGGTCACCAAGGTCACAGACTTCTTTGACTTCTTTTTATGGAGTTATACATATAAAGGATTGTGTTTATATATCCCAATGTCTAAAAGCATGCAAGAAGTATAACTTTGTATTATTGCTGCATCCAGTCCATTTCATCTGGTATGTTAGAACATGTGTGGCATGAATGGGAATATCACTTGATGTCTGCACCCACAGTCAGTGTCTACAAGGTATAATAAAAAATATTATGCCTTTCAATACAATAACTCAAAGCAACATAAAACCACTTTTTTATGGACATCTGTGCACACAAACAAAATAAACCTTTATGAATATATAAAAATTATTTGTGGTTGGTTTATTGACACTCGTCACTTACTTTTTGATATATTTATGAGAGACTAGTTTCAAAGGCCCTGGCCTCCATTTTCAATCTCTTCCCAACTGGCAACTTTTGTTATCTGCTCTCTCTGGTGGTGGAACTATGAACTTTTTTGTCAAATTATCTGCTGGCGGGATTTCAAAGTTCATTACGCGATCCTTATTTTTCCAGATGAATATGTTCTCCCATGTTGTCAATCTATTTTGGTTTATCACTCCTTTTAATAATTTTGGATTTGGATCAATGTCATGGTTTTCATTCCAAAAATGAAATGCTACTGCTGACTTGTCTTCTTGTTTCAATCTGATGTTTCTAAAGTGTTCTTTGACTCTGGTTTTTAAATTTCTTTTTGTTTGACCTATGTAGCATTTTTCACAATTCTTGCAATTTATTTGGTATATTCCAGATTTGTTACCTGAAGGAATTTCATCTTTTGTTTTTGAATTTAGTAATTTTAAAATTGAGTATCTATTAGTAGGTGCCAAGATGATATTTTGTTCCTTGAATATCTTTTTAAATTTATTAAATGTTTTTGGATGATATGTGAATGAACTGAATATGCTGTTGCTTTCTTTTTCTTTAATAAATGTGGTTGTTTCCTTAATGGTTTTCTTTAGTTTAGATTTTCTAATTTTCTTCAACACCAAACTTTTGTTGTATCCGTTTTCTTCTGCTATGTGTATTATTGCTTTTTGTTCCTTGAAATATTCTTCTTTTTCCATGGGTATGTTGACTAGTCTGTGTGTAAGGCTGTTTATTATTGCATGTTTATGTGTAATTGGGTTGTGGCTATTATTTTTTATATAATTTTCTGAATGTGTTGGCTTCCTGTAAATTCCAAATTTTATTTTTGTATCATTCCTGATGATATTTAGATCCAAGAAAGGTAGTTGTCCATTGATTTCCTTTTCTATTGTGAATTTGATAGTCCTTTCTTGCAGATTGAGTAATTTTAATGCATCATCTAAATGTTTACTTGGTACAATTGCAAAGATGTCGTCAACATATCTATACCAAACCTTGAAGATCCATGGGAAGGACTTTTTAATTTGTGTTTCAAATGCACTCATAAATAAGTTAGCCAAAAAAGGTGAAAGTGGATTGCCCATTGATAGTCCTGATTTCTGCTTGTAGTGTTTTCCATTAAAGCTAAAGAAGTTTTGTTCAATGCATATTTTTGTTAGAGAAATATATTCTTCTGCTTCTATTGCTTCCATATCAATTGTAGCTAGCCATTTTTTTAACACAGTCTGCAATTTTTCTGTTGGTATGCTTGGAAATAAAGATGTGACATCAAATGAAACCAGTCTGTCATTTTTGTCCAAATTTATATCTTTGATTTTTTCTACTAAATCTAAAGTTTCTTAAATTTGCACTTTCAAATTTTGGAAAACTATTAAATTTACTTAGTAACCATTTGGCCAAATTATATGTGGGGGCATTTATGCTACTAGTAATAGGTCTCATGCCTTTCCCTGTTTTATGAATTTTTGGCAGCCCATATACTCTTGGTAATGTTGGATTATCTACTTTAATTTTGTGCAATTCTTTTTTGTTGATTATTTTGCTCTCCTTTAGCGTTTTATTTGTGGTTTCAATGCAGTACTTTAATGGATTAGTTTCTACTTTTTGGTAATTACTGTCTTCTAACAAATCTTCCATCCTCTTTGTGTATTCTTCTTTTTCCAGAATTACTAGTTTATTTCCCTTGTCTGCTTTAGTATAAATAACCGGTTTCTTTTTAAGAGCTTTTATGATTTGGTTACTAAAATTCTTTTTCTTTTCATTTTTAATCTCTTCTACTATTTTGGAGCATTTGTTTTTTTTACTGTGTTTTTACTTTCTTCATTAAGTGTTTGTGTAGCAATTTGGATGTCAGCAATGTAATCTTCAATTTGGTTGGAATAATCTACACATGTCTTTAAACCTAGATTCAGCATATTCAGTTCTGTTTTTGTAAAATTTTGGTTTGATAGGTTTACCACATTGTTTAGATGATCTTTTAGGTTATGTTTGTCTTTTTGATTTATCTTTTTAAAAGTGCCTGCTTTCTGGCATAAATTTTTTAATTTATTCTTTAACTTTGCTGTTTTTGTCTTCATTTTTCTATTAAGATATGCTAATAAATTGTTTTCAAAATTTTCCCAAAATATACTTCCTAATTGTTTGGTAAGTTTTTGATGCAAATTGTACAATTTTATTTCTAGCGTGTTTTTATTTCTATAGTGTTTATTCTTTTCTACAATTAATACTTTTCTCTCTGCTGCTTTTTGTTGTCTACTATTTTTATCAAATTTTACTACTTTTCTTACGAAATTCGGTACTACTTTTTTCTTGATACATAAATTTATAAATCTTATGTCCCAATTACACATAAACATGCAATAATAAACAACCTTACACACAGACTAGTCAACATACCCATGGAAAAAGAAGAATATTTCAAGGAACAAAAAGCAATAATACACATAGCAGAAGAAAACGGATACAACAAAAGTTTGGTGTTGAAGAAAATTAGAAAATCTAAACTAAAGAAAACCATTAAGGAAACAACCACATTTATTAAAGAAAAAGAAAGCAACAGCATATTCAGTTCATTCACATATCATCCAAAAACATTTAATAAATTTAAAAAGATATTCAAGGAACAAAATATCATCTTGGCACCTACTAATAGATACTCAATTTTAAAATTACTAAATTCAAAAACAAAAGATGAAATTCCTTCAGGTAACAAATCTGGAATATACCAAATAAATTGCAAGAATTGTGAAAAATGCTACATAGGTCAAACAAAAAGAAATTTAAAAACCAGAGTCAAAGAACACTTTAGAAACATCAGATTGAAACAAGAAGACAAGTCAGCAGTAGCATTTCATTTTTGGAATGAAAACCATGACATTGATCCAAATCCAAAATTATTAAAAGGAGTGATAAACCAAAATAGATTGATAACATGGGAGAACATATTCATCTGGAAAAATAAGGATCGCGTAATGAACTTTGAAATCCCGCCAGCAGATAATTTGACAAAAAATTTCATAGTTCCACCACCAGAGAGAGCAGATAACAACAGTTGCCAGTTGGGAAGAGATTGAAAATGGAGGCCAGGGCCTTTGAAACTAGTCTCTCATAAATATATGAAAAAGTAAGTGACGAGTGTCAATAAACCAACCACAAATAATTTTTATATTAATTTTGACGTCACTGTTACTAAATTCCTCCAAACACACACTTTATGAATATTTTGAGAATATGTAAAAAACAGAAGCTAACAACAGTGAAGTAACAAATATTACATTAAAATATAATTATTTGGCTCAAACTTTGCTTATCTTTTAAAGAAAATTGATAAACTTTCTACAGAATTCAAGCAGCTAGTTTTGCGAAAACTTTTTTAATAAAACTTTTAACCTTTTTTGACATAAATTTGCTGTTTTTAATACTTTGATTTACAGGTTAATAAATATAGCTCTAAATAAACAGGAATTTAATAGAGAATATAAAGGCATTATTAATACCCTTTAATTAATGGTTTTAATAAAGTTTTTATACGTAAAAAGATTGAAAAACTTAAATATAAAAAAAATATTTCTATCCTTAAAAAAATTAAAGATGATTATAATTTTAAAAACTTTACTTGCCATTTTTGGGGTAATAAACAGTTTCAAAAATTGTTTAATGAATTTGTTATAATTTTGTTTCCTAAAAATAAATATAATGTAAAAAATTTGCTTCATTTTTCTAAAAAGATAAAATTTCTGATAATAAAAATGTGGCACTTATCAATTTAATTGTTAAGATTGTGACCAGGTTAACATTGGAAGGACCAGACATAATTTAGAAACTAAATGAAGGAACATTTTAGAAATGTTAGTTATAGATATTGGCCATGGCAGATCATTTTTGGTCATTTAACCATGAAAGAAGTCCAGAAAATAAATTATTAAAGCAATTAAGGGTCTGTTAGATTTAATGGTTTGGGAGAAAATATTTATCTTAAAAAACAGAAATCTTGTAATGAATTTTGAAATACCTCCAATTGATTCTGTCTTTAAGTTTGTTTCATTTTCAGATTTTGGTAATAAATAAAAAAATAATACAACACCCAGCAGCAGTAATGATGACAAGAAAAAACAAAATGACTGAAGATGAGGAAACCTTTTTGTGAAACTAGTTTCTTGAATTCTGTGGAAAGTTCATCAATTTTCTTAAAAAGATAAGTGAAGTTTGTAACAAATAATGTTAATGTAATTCTGAGAATAGTTTTATGTATGGAAACCAAATTATGCAAGTATTGTACTTGCGTACCAATTTAAAGAGTGAAAAACGATAACAATAATAATAATAATAATAATAATAATAATAATAATAATAATAATAATAATAATAATAATAATAATAATAATAATAATAATAATGATAATAATGATATCATCAACATGGTGTGAATATTATGAGAAAGTGCCCTCTGTTAATTGTTGAATATGCAAATAAATAGTGCCTGTCGTAGACTACTACTGTAATAGTGTTTACTGTAAATCATTTTAAGTTACAACTGTTTTATAGTTAAAACTTTTTAACCACAAATATTCATTACTTCTATAATTGGTTTTGAAAGATTATGAGTTTTCACAATAATACATGCAGTAGTAAACTATCGCTACAGTAGAATCATGGTGCTGCTAAATAAGTACATAGTACCATGGATTGCATTTTAACAACCTTATGATTGCATTTGTGATTGCCAAAGAAATGGCTTACTTGTTTCTATTTGGTTCTTTTGCTGGTTGTTATCACGCCCCCTTTTTTTATTTTCATAGCTTGTTATTGCATAGACAGAAAATATTTATCACCAGCTGAAGTTGTACAATTTATAATAGGTAATATTCATTTATAAATCTTTGAAATGTTTATCAAGCTATGGGTTCTCCAATTCATTACAAAATGAAAGGTTTTTTTTTTTTTCTAACATATTTAATTCAAAGTTAAAATCAGCAAATAACACCTTGAAAAAAGTATTCAGTGTTTTGTTTCACCATATTATGTACATATAAAGTAAGTATTTCATCCTGATCCCTCTTCATGGGAAAACTTGTACCACAATTGTTTTGTGGGCAATTCAACTTTTTACTTCTAAAGCTATTTTACAGTACAACATTTTAGTAATTTTGTAAAGCTAGCTTAACTGCATAAATTGCTTAATACTTAAATCAGAGATAAAATAAAGAATGTTATTACCATTGAAAAAATAATATTAGATATTTTAATTTAAGATATTTTAATTCTGTGTATATATATTTGTGTTAGACCTTAAATTCTATATGAAAAGTTTCATTTTGAAATGAACTTGTAAGTTTATATGCTTTACTGCTATAAATGTAAATTTTGTTACTATCTGTCAGGAAATAATTTTTAAGCTGTGTATATCAAAAAGAAAATTATCATGCTGAACCCTACCATGCAGTTTTGCCTGCAGTATCATGATGATAAAAGTAGACTGGTAGACTGTATATAGATGAATAGTTGCCAGCCTTAGCAGAGCTGCTGGTTCTGTGAAGTAAACTTAACATCCTGATTTCATAAATATTAAAAGCAGAAGCATTATTAACAGTGAAGTATTCTTCATTTTTGAGTTTGATTTATGAATCACTAGGTTTACACTTAAACTTCACTTACATGTTGCATAATTGAAACGTTTTCAAGATCATTCGATCTCATCCTCAGCTGTTTGGTGACTAAATGAACTTTCCTCTTCTTCCACTACTACGGAGCTCCTAGTAGTAGTGGAAGAAGAGGAATGTTCATTTAGTCACCAAACAGCTGAGGATGAGATCGAATGATCTTGAAAACGTTTCAATTATACAACAACAAGCAAGTGAAGTTTGAGTGTAAACATAGTGACTCATAAATCAAACTCAAAAATCCTGAATTCAGTTTGAAAAACAAATGTGTGAATGACTGTATCGGCAAAAATCTAGTTCGGCTCTTAAGTCCAGCTTTTAGTTTTTGATTACGTCTCTGTTGCTGAATATCAACACTTCCAAGAAAGGAATTGTAATATCTATACATGTTTGTCACATATCAGACAGGTTACATTAAACTTTAGCAAGGTTTCAGCAAGATTTACTTTGAGTATAGTTATTTTATGAACAGTGATAAATTTAAGAATTTTTATAACAAATGCCAAAAACAGTTATTCCTGTGGTGTTAGTAGATGTGTAACTGAAAATGGGCCTTGTTTCATTCCATGCTGCCGGAACAGTGGACCTGGGCCATCTATCACGTAGTGGTAATGTACTTTTGCATGACATGTCACCAGAAACGCAACATTGTACAGATTGCAAACATAGGCACAACAAAGCACGTGCTTCTACCTGGTGCTGTGGTAATTTTGTGATCCGCACACTCAGAAAAACCCATTTTGATTGATTTGCATTTGTTAAGGCATCATTAGCAGGGATGAGCATCTTCCATATGTTTCCTGCTTACAAATTATATTAGTACTTAGGTAATCTCATCCATATTGAAGTACATTTTATGTTATGTAAAAAATGGGATGACTTTTGAAAAGTATATTGTATATCCTATCATGGTATTTCTGTTCTTTTTTCTTTCTTTCTTGTAACATTTATACTGATAGTTGATAAATGATTTAAGGGTTAATTCATAATTATGTCCCCTGCATGAAGCTGAATCAGCATTCCATCTAATATTCATAGTAGTAATTATCCAAAATTAAATGTATCATTGAGTTACCTATTTAAACAGTTGGTGTAGTATTTTGATTATGCGGTGTGTTAACCGGGTCAGGATATCAATAACCAGTGTTGGATATATTTACATTAGAGACAACTTAAATTTAAACAGTTGTACTATAAAAAGATGATAAAGAAAGGAATTAGAAAATTGATGTAAAACTATGTACATTCAGCTTCTGTGAGTTCAAGAAGCTGAAATAAATTAAAATTTTCCCAAAACAATTGCACCTTAGCAACCTCAGTATGAAAGAAGATTGATATACTTATTGCTATCTTTGTATAATTTTGTAACTATCCACTGAAGAAGGAACAGAAAAAAAAGGGCACATTTACTTGTTTGAGAAATTGAAAGCCAAAAGGTGGTAAGGAGTACCCACTTTTGATCCCTCTTCCTCTTTCTATTGAGATCAATAACATGCATGCGAAAGAATTCATTTTTCTACCATTATTACCTAGCTGGTAAATAAAATTCCTAAAGTAAATAACCTAATGTGAAAGAAGTTTTTCTTCTGTTACTGAAAAATCTTTTAGTTAACCCTTTAATGCTTGAATTATTTTGCTAAATAAGCCACTCTTGCTATAATTCATAAACTAGTTTCCGTATTGATTTCTGTTGTGTCTCAATGCAATTGATTCAAATTGCCACAGTCATTAGAGCGATATGTAATGGACTGGCCAGCCATTCAAAGCCGCATATCATGAGTTCGAATCTCGGCAACTGCAGTCTACTTTGTCTGTGGTAAAGGATGGGGAAGGCCCATGTAAAATAATCGGTGTTGTGGCTTGCATGGATGTTGATGGGGTATCAATACTTAAAAATAAAAACTACAATGTAATTTAAAAATAATAATATACAAAAAGCTCAAAATTTTATGTGTAACTAATAAAGGCCAGTACAATATTATAATAAAAAAAACTGTACTAAAATATTACTCAAGCTGAATACATACATCATGCATTAAAGGGTTAAGGATCATGTTTAAGAGGAATTGTAACAAGTATTGGAAACAGTGAAACAAGTTTCATTCCATAGTGTTACTTTATTTCAAGATTAAACAGTTATCTGAGGATATTTTCACATACGGCGAGTGTTTATATGTGTAATGCGTAAACAGAAATGTTAGTAGCCGAGTTGTTCAGTAGTTCTGCACATCAAGCTTAAATAAATGCCTTAGCTCACTTGCGTTACTGAATGTGTCAGGAAATCACATTAATAATGACTAGCATAAGGTATTCTATTGAATATTTGTTGGAATAAAGTTGCTAAATATTTATGAAGATGTGAATCTCTGCTAATATACCTCAAAATTTAAGTGTTGTTATGGGTCAGACATCCAAATCAGAAGCACATGTTCTGATAACTGCCATATAGTCTGCTGATTGGATGTTCCCTGTGACTTGGCCATGGATAAAATATATATAAAGAAGCACATGGTTCTATTTATATAACTTTCATCCCTCTTATGGAAACAGAGTCTGATTGGATTCCTTACCAAAATGGCAGGAAGTGTAAAGTGAAGCATGTGCTTTGAATGGATGGTGTGGATTCTAGTCCTTCCTATGAGTTATCAGTGAGGACAAGCTGAATCATTGCATGTTCAGCATTTGTGCAGCTAGAGTGTGAATATTGTTTGAGTACTATAGCTTTGTAATGCTACAAGCATCATATAATCTCATTCAAGTTATAGTATAACTGTTTAGTTGCTACATAAAAAGTATTAATGTGCTGTAAGCAATGTGTGCCAAATATTAGAAAGTTTTAACATGTAAATAGCACAGTAACACAGTATAAAAGCTGATATTTTAACCTGATATTTTATGGCTTAAGAAATGTGTGATATTTTCAGGAAAGTATAAATTTTTAATTTAGTGCTCTACATATATACATTAATAATTTACTAATTATGCTGAGTTGTTTATAAAGAATTATATGTATTGTTATATGAGAAGAAATGCAACTATAAGATTGAATACTGTTATAAACATTTTGTAGATATATTTTATAATGCATGTATATTCAGAAAAGTGATATAGAGCAAATCTGTATTTGTTATTTATTATAAGTAATTAATATATAATGTCATGAAATACATAAAATGCAGAGATTGGTGGGAAAGCGTGTTGTTGCGTTATATGCCCACTGAGGAACATTTTATGCAGTTAACTTATTGAAATTAAAAAGTGTTATTGTTAAAAATATTCATTTAGCTATAAAAGAAAGGTTACATTATTTTTATCTGTAGTTCAAAATGTGTTACATAAAACTAATTAATTTTATTTTAATATAAGACATTCTCATATCTAACAATCGATAGCACAGTAGTTGTGCAATGTTTAGATGTATTTTGTAGTTTCACTGTTGGGTGGGGTATTGAAATGTGCCTCTTTTTTGTCATTCTTTTATTCCTTATTTATTTTTTTACTTGCTGGGTTTGATAAAAGCAAAAGCACTCTAGTATATCAGTGTTGCTTTAATGCAATGAAAAATCTACATACAGGTGTAACGAAAAGGTATATGTCAAACCCTGGGAAAACATTTCTTGCATATAGAGGATAAAGAAGTGCTATATGAACATAAGTTCAAAAATAGTTTATTTCCATGGTAGAGCATCTTTTCTACAACTCTGCTTACGTAATGAGATGTGTAATACGTAGCTATGCTGTGTCTATAACCCCATATCAGAACAGTGGTTTAATTGTATAGTAGTAAACATTCACTTTTACATCTGGTTAACTTGGGTGGAGATGATGCATTTCACCTTTGTTGCCATTGTGCTACAATAGAGTACATAGTTCACTTTTTAGGCATCGGTACTAAGTTCATGCACAATGGAGCTGCTGCTCATTTCAGTCTTTCTATCCGTCAATTTCTGAATAGCAGGTTTCCTGCTAGATGGATAGGAAGAGGTGGGCCAATTACATGGCCTTCACATTCACCTTACTTAAACCCACTAAATTTTTATTTGTGGGGACATTTTAAGTCTCTTGTTCATTCATCTCCATTTGCAGATGTCGAGACTCTTTGTATTCATATTGTGGAAGCCTACCTGACAATAAGAAATTCTCCAGGCTTAACGTAGCACATTAGGAAGTCCATACTATGGCGGGTTGAGGGATGCATGAGCTAACGGAGGCCATTTTGAACATGTTCTGTAATTTCCTGTTTTCCCACCATTTTGTCATTGATGTTGTCATTGATGTTTCAGCTGTAGAAAAAGTACTCTAAAAAGGAAATAAACAATTCCTGGACCTATGCTCATATAACATATTTTTTATCCTCTATCTGCAAGAAATATTTTATCAAATTTTTGGCTTGCCTTTTTGTTGCATCCTGTATATCTTTTGAAAATTATGTGCAGTGTTTAGCTATCTTAATCTTGCCTAAATCAGTTCATAGCATGTTTCACAATCTATGATAAGTAGACCAATTTAGTGGAAGATAAAGAATTTAAGACAACATGGCTATTTAAATGAAGCTTCAAAAATTTGGGGGGAAAAAATATGTTTGAGAGATTATTTTGAAAAATGTCCGATTTCAGTGCCCTACCTCAAATGAAACGTTGCTGTTGTCTTGGAATAGTGTATATCTTCAGTTGTTAAATTCCACCTCTGAAACCAGGGCTCAAAATGGAATAAAGTTGGAATAATTTGCACTACCTCATTCTCTGGTGCAAAATAACTTTCAGATCATTTTGTGCCATTGACAAACTCAACATCAATAGAATCATTCAAGTGTTTGCGAAGTACCTTCTTAGCATACCATATTTTTCAGTAGTGAGGCACACTGAAACATTTAGAAAGTATGTAGCTTCAGTCTTCCTAAGGATTTTGACTTGGAGACACTGATTTGCTGTTTTCTCAGGGCTAACCTGTTACAGTATTATATGCTAAATGGCCAAATAGGGTTTAGAAAACTTTGACTTTTTTTAACACTTCATATATTTGAAATCCTACAGAGCCCATCTCGGTAGCTAGATGGTGGTGTATCTGCCTCACATTCAAGAGATTACAAGTTCAAATCTCGGTCAGAGTAAGTTATCTGGATAAGGTTTCTTCCAGAGTTTTCCATTATCCTAAAATATTAATGTAAGCTTATGGACCCTTAGCTCATTTGAGCATCATTTCAACCATTTCATTCATTGTCTGATATGACTTAACATTGGAGGAAGTAAATTAAAAAAAAAAAATAATGTCCTTCACAGATATTAATATAATTTTGTAATACCAGTCACTTCAAAATATACTGTGAGCCATTGCTCCAGCTTTATGGTCACTTCTTCACTTTTCCTATTAACTGTTCAGTTCTACTTGCTCTTTATTTTGTGAAAGAATTGTTCAGGTTGATATCTTAAAATAATATCTTTTTATTCCTTTATTTATAACAAATAATTATCTTTCAAAATAACAGCTTCAAGTTATTTTTCCTCCCCGTCTCCTTTGGATGTAGCTAAAATGAATAAACAGCAGAAATTTCCCTGCATCAAACTCTAATCTTAGTTTAGTTTTGTCTTATTTGTTGCTTGCTGCTGACAAAATATTAATCAAATACATGGAAAAATGTAAATGTTAAGGTCCTGCTCAAAGCAGTATCTAAGTTAATTTGAATATAAATACGTACAAGGATGATTACAGAGAGAATGTAAAGTTTATTTAAATTTTACTCTGCTAAACATTATTTGTTTGTAGTATAATAATTGCATCCTATCATTGTGGTACTTTGAGTATCATTAATTATTTTTTGAAGCTAACTTTCAAGTGTATTCAGAGTAAGTAAAGATTCTAAAGCGAGTTTCTTAGTTTAGGGAAAAGTCCATAATCAAATAAATCCATTTAGATTGTAGACTACTAGCTGACGAGGGTATGTTTTCCAATTGTAATTGGCCAGTTGATGATGCAACAATTTACAGGTAGTCTTGCTTAAGCAATGACCTTCCTTTTTAGAAGAATCTGTGTTAAAATTATTATACCAATGATGTACTTACTATATTCAATACTATGTCTTCATAAGTCATAGGTTGGTATGACCTCATTCTCCTTTCACTTCTTGTCGTAGTTGAAAACCAACTGTTTCTCTCATCTTGGCATAACATTCATTCTTAGTCATGGCACACACTTTCAACCTAAAAACAATGGTACATGAATAACGTTTAACTGTGTGTTATGTTGAAGGGCAAGTAATGGACCCTTTTGTGACACTTAAGTTATCTATGGTAGGCTCGACAGCACTCATAGAGAGACAAGGGTGTCATTGTTTAATTTCAAGCACATTTAAGATTTAGAATAGTTTAATTTTGAAAATAGTTCTTTGCATGTATATGTGAAATCAAGCATTGTGATATGGCCTACAAAATGTCCCACATTGGAGTATAAGTACATTGATAACATCTGATAGTGTTCCAAGTCCTGTTTTCACATTAATTTTATGTGTGTACTATTTTCCAATGCAATTATTGCAATTATAAATAAGAAGAGCTTCTACTGTATTGAAATTCAAAGGATTCAAAATAGTCATGTTACGTTACATAACTAAGATCTCCAAACATTTCTTCAAATGCACTATAGAGGTTGTCCAGAGTCAATTCATAATGCAATGCTTAAGTTTCCAAAGAATCTAAGCATATTAAGTGGTACATGATATTTTTGCAAGTTTATTGTGCCTAGATATAATTAGACATTAATATCTGTACTACATACTTCATGGTCATTAAGTCTTGATCTTTTTCTTGCCACTAATCCGTTGTGGATCAGATAATTCTGAGATAATGGTCTTCTGTAAATACAGGGTAAGCATATATGTTTTACCTGCTTTCATTGGCTTGTATTATGGAAAGTATGAGGCTTACATTATTGAAACATATACCATTAAAAAGAGAAACTCAAGTTTTGAACATCCAACTGCTGCAATGTGCTCGATGTGACCCCCTCATGCCACATGACAAATATCCACTAATCCACTAGATAGTCTAACTCTATCCATATTCACTGGAGCATATAGTCAACACTAGCCACAGCCTCATAGATCCAAGTCTTCAGTTCTTAGATTCATTGGCAAGTGTGTAACATAAACTTGATCATTTACAAACCCCCAAAGAAACAATCGGGAGGAGTAAGATCAGGAGTCCAAGGAGGCCAATGGAGAAGACACTGATCGTCATTAGAGCCTCGTCCAATCTAACATTGATGCAGTTATAAATGATATGGTTTCACTCTCAAACATTTATGCAACACTTTCCATATGGTCCATTCTGGTCAACCTAGCTGACTGCCTGCCTGCACAGTTGATTTCCTCGGACTTCGCACATAAGCTTCTCTTATATGGTGTACAGTTTCATGAGAGACAAACGGGCATCCTGTGGATATCTGCGCATAGAGTTCTCTTGTGGTTGTACATCTTGAATACCACACACAAATCATCTTTTTATTTGATGGTTTCTAACAATATTGTATGGAAATGTCTGTACAACGGATGTTACTGACCTTGTTACTGACTTATATCCATATAAGTTTTCAGCTTTAATAAGGGATCTTGATATAAGAGACAGACAAGTCCAGAATGATTTTCATAATGCATCTCATAGTTGTAGACAAAGTTTTTAAGCATTTGAGCAAACTGAGAGATATATGAAATGTGCTTTAATTCTGGAATTGCCCTCATATGTTAATAATGTCGTATTTTGTTTCTTTGATCTGTTCTTTTATACTGTTAATGGTTTTTAAATGTATTTTTAATGCTGTAATGTTTGAAGTCTATGAATTTGCAAGTTGATGTGCAGCATATTATTTTACATAGGCTGCATGGAAAAAAGAAATAGGGATGCAGAATTTGCAATTGTTTAAGTTATAAAAGACCTCTAATCTGCAGGATTGCAGAAAGTTACATTTTCTTTGTGATAGTCTCAATATCCTAAAATCCTAGCCAAAAAAAAAAGTGTGTATGTTTCTTGGCTGTGCATTGGCACCTTGAGGATAGTGAAAATTGAAGCTATCATCCTCTTCAGTTTGGAGTAATAGCCCAAAATGAAACTTTGTGTGTGGATTTACTTCCCACAAAACAAATTTTTATGGATGGTTCAGTTCAGAAGTATCCTTTTAAATTAGTGATTGAAAAATCTGGTTTCTTGATGTGCACTCCTAATTCCAGTCAGGTGCAATAATGACACTATACACCTTACTTTTATTTAGAGGTTTGCATTTGTTATGTGACGTACAAGTAGAGTTTATAATGTACACATATTACTTAATTTGCAACACTCTTTTAAAAATACTTTTGTGTTTGAAATTAGAATTTAAGAAAATAAAATCACTGTTCCATTTTTCATGAAAACAAATAGTGATATCAACCAAGGCTAAGGCTCCAACACATTAATCACCACCCAGTTGACCTCTGGAGAATGACAGATCCACAAACAGGACTTCAAAGTTTAAACGTTGGCAATAGTTTTGACAATAGTTCCAGAGGTGTAATAATTGATTTTAGGATCTTAATATTTTGCTGAAAAGGTGCAGAGTTAGTTCAGAAGTTTCATTCATGGCTCTGTGCTGAGGGTCCACATTTCAATTTGCAGCTCTGAGATGGCAGTTTTAAATTGGTCCTGTCCAAGCCTGTCATATACATGAAAGTTTTCTCAATTGTATATGAAATAATAATAGTAATTGGTGTGAGCAACTAAGTAAATTATGGGTGTTTAGAGAAATTTAGTAACAGTGACATCAAAATTAATCATAAAACCTATTTGTAGTCGGTTTATTGACACTCATCACTTCTTTATATTATCGAGGGACTAGTTTCAAAGGCGATTGCCTCCATTTTCAAACTCTTTCCTTGATAATATAAAAAGTAAGTGACGAGTGTCATAAACCGACTACAAATAGTTTTCATGATTAAGTCAGTAAATGTTTGAATGTAAATTAATTTTTTTTTAAATCAATGTAATATTAAATTATGAATGAAATGATGCTCAAATGAGCCCAGGGTACATAGAAGTTAGAGTTATGACATTCATTTTAAGGGTAGGGGAAAACTCCAGTAAAAAGACATTCAATGAGATTCAAACTTGTTTTGTCCTTAAATTTGATGGACTAAAGAAATTTTATATAATACACAAAAACCTTGTTTATCTGGATTAGGTGAGAGACCAAAGGTAATCTGCATTAACAAAAATCTGGATAGTCATGAAACAAACTATTAAATGAATACAAGCTTTAATGTACATCAGTGCAATATGGATTACTACAAATGAAGAAGAGAAAAGATTTGAAAGCTCAGTTGAGGTAAATCCCTGTCAGGAATATCACAAAAACAAACGAAACAAAATCTCACATACTTATCGTATTTTGACACTGATCATGGTGACAGCACTTGATAGCTTGAAGCATATGATGTGTGATACCAACATTACAATTTACATATTCATAGGTTTTTGTCAAAGCGTGCACATATTTTTCTGGGGAAAAGTTTACAAAAATCAATAAGGATTAAGAGAGCCAGATATACAAGTTCCTTGTGTATGTAGAAACTGTTTCCAGTAATAAATTTGTGTCTATAAATTATATATATAAAATAGAGTTATTGCCCATGTTAAATTTTTTTCATATGTGGTAGCAATCTTTTAATGTCACATAATGTGTACTCTTGCCATCACAAGGAAATATTTATTACATTTAATTTATGAAGATTTGTTTCGGGTATTATGGTGCACTCATAACCAAGACATGCATAATTTAGACATTTTCAAAAGACATGTTTGTGAAAAATAATTTGTGCTAAGTCTCTTACAGGCCAAAGAAGTTGCCGATATTTCAGTCAGTAACTAGCTTATTTTGTTATTCTGCTTAGTTGTGTTGTGCCATTCTGCAAACATATAAGCTTTGACAAACTAATGAGCAGACTCTGGAAGCTCATATTTTTCTAAGTCCACATATTTCCACTGCATGTTTACAATGGTGTCATGGAGTACATCTTTTTCACTTCATCCTACTGAATCCTCTCATAATTGAGTCTCAGCTACTAAACGTGCACTAATAGCAGAGCGGCTATAGACAAGTATATAGGAGCTAGATCTACAAAGGTTTGAATCTTGGGGCTGCGCCGTGGCTCAGTGGTTAGACTGCTTGGCTCTCACCAAGGCGGCCCGGGTTCAATCCCAGGCGACCACAAAGTGAGATTTGTGATGGACAACACGGCGCTGGGGCAGGTTTTCTCCGGGACCTCCAGTTTCCCCTGCCATCTCATTCCACTGGTGTTCCATCTTCATCTCATGTATCATCAGTGCCGTATGTAGTAAAAGCGGGCGTTAAACACTACATATATTTCGAATCTTGGACATCATTTTGATTTTTTTTTTATTGTAGAAATACAAAATATGTATTATGCACATTCTAATCTAACTTCCAATTGCTAAGGTTTACTTGATATGGCATTTATGATCACAAATTAAAACTAAAACATTCTACTCTGTTTTTAAACTAACTGAAATATTTTATTCCTATATGTAAAATCAAATAAAAATGGAAATTAACTTAGTATCGGATGTGTAAACCCTGTACTTCTATTAGTGCCCTCATTCTGTGGGCATGGATGAGAAATTTTCATGAGAGGATACTTCGCATTATATGCCAGCAACATTCATTACAGATAAAAGAGCCTGAGTGTTTACACAACCAATATTAAGGCAATTTTCTAGTGACATTGCATTTATTTTGAAAACAACAAGAATATGTTATTTGCATTTTTATAAATGAATGTGTTTAAAATATTATTTATTTTCTGCAAGAAAAAAATAAATCATTGCTATTAAAGTAACAATAATAAAAAGAAACATGCACATCAAGGATTCGAACTCATGTTGGTCCACTTACGAGACACATGCGTTTGACCGCTCGGCTACCATATATAAGGCCAAGTAGCAAAGCATCTCCCTATCTATCGCATAGCTTTGAAATGAAGCCACAGTGATATTAAAGCATACATTATATGATATGATTTATTGAGTACCAAAACAAATACAACTTGGGCTACCCTTGAGTTGGACCCTGGCCCTTATGCTAACAGGCCAGCCCTTCAACATAGTTACATACTTTACATGTGTTTGTACCTTTTAAAAGCATTGCTTTTCATTTAATTTCTATGCTGCGCTAGATTTTTCATATTTGCCACATTTTTGTCCCTCTCTGTAAATTATTACACTCATTTCTGCTATATATTATTATTGTTTCACTGTCTGTATTCCTTAACCTCATTTTTCAATGCTTCTCACACATCACCTCATTTGCATTCCCTTTCCCTATTACTAATTGTTTAACTTCACTGGCAACTTTCTGCTCTTTGTACAGCCGTATCACATCTATTCAAATTTGTTTCTGTACCTCTCAGGACACCATTCTGTTTCCTCCTTTGTACAATTTACCCTTATTTATGCCTTGCTGATATGTTCCTACATCTCGATATCCCCTGCCTAAGTTTTGCCACTTTTCTAATCCCTTGGATCCCTACACTCGTTTCATACTGATTTTCCCTGATCCCCTGTATCCCCACACTTTTTGCTCTCATTTTCTTATTCACCTCGATTCCCACTTGTTTCACTCTGTACTTGATGTAATGCAGTTACATTCTTTATTTTCTTAGCTCCGCCAACTCCCATTTCTTAAATTCCCCCCTCTTCTCCATTTGCTGTGTTCATCACTTCTCCGTCAGTACACACTTCATTTACTCCACATGGATTCTGGACATTCATACTGGATACTGAAGTGAGCTTGAATAAGTCCACTGTGTCAACATTTGTATGCTCTGTGTCTTGGATGTTCCGTATGCCGCTTGTGTGCTCAGCCACTTGCCCATCAATCCACAGTTTGCCACTTCATATAAATGCATTGAAACCTTGTTTTCTCTCCATCTTCCTTTCTTCAATCAGCTTCCTTCTTTGTTCTCTTTGTTCATAAGAAAGATCCTTATTAATATAGATAAGATGTTCCCCTTAAGTACTTTGGTTTTTGTTTTAATACTATCGTTATGAATTCTGTGTTGCTGAATTTCACATATATATATATATATATATATATATATATATATATATATATATATATATATATATTGTGACTTTGTGGGCTCGTGAAATGAAAAGTCCAATTCCACAAACTCAACAATGTTCTTTATTTCTACCGACTTACAGTTGAACACTTGCCAATGACACAAAATTACGTAATGCACACAATTACGATTCACCAGTTCGTCCGTTACCGTGCCGATGCACGTACACAATTACGTAAAGTCTTCCGTTGCACAGTCTTCTCGTTCATTAACACGGCGCTCCTTCGCTAGCACGTCAAACACTGACTGACTGACTCGCTGCAGCCCTTTTTATAGGCATCTCGCCGTCTTCTCGACTTCTCTTGTTTCCATGCGAAGGTTCCAGATGATAGGAGAAGGGGAGAGAAACGTCCAGGGACAAGTGACATTCCCCTAATCACCCCTCAGTTAGTGACAGAGACTAATGGGAGGCGTGGCTCAATTGCCTCGGGTTTCCTCACAGCCGTTGCCGTCATTCCTTCCGCTAGTTGGATGACACTGCTCCCTGCTCAAAGCTGGTCGTCCCGAACAGCACCATCGTAGCGGGCTAGTCGATCCAGGTGTACCACCAACATCTTTCCTCGGGGGACCTTCTGGATGCGGTAGACCACGTCGTTAATCCTCTTCACCACCTGGTACGGTCCTTGCCATGACTGCTGGAGCTTCGGGCAGCGTCCCTTGGTCCGGGTAGGACGGTACAACCAGACCAGGTCACCTTGCTGGAACCCTTGGCTGTTGGCTTGCCTGTCATACCTGGTCTTCATTCGGTCGCTCGCCTTCTGGATGTTCTGGCGAGCCACCTCGTGCATGCCGTGGAGATGGTCCACCAAGTTCTCCACATACTCGGTCGCTGGCTGTTTCGCTTCCGGAGGGCTTCCAAAAGCCAGGTCACAAGGGAGGCGTAACTCTCGGCCGAACATTAAGCTGGCTGGCGTCATCCCAGTTCTGTCGTGTGTAGACGAGCGGTAGGCCAGCAAGAACAGTGGCACCTTGACGTCCCAGTGTCGCTGATGGCAGGCCACGACCTTCCTCAGGTATTCCTCCAATGTTTTGATGTATCCTTCGACCATGCCATCCGACTGGGGATGTAGAGGCGTCGTGCGGGTCTTCTTCACCCCAAGCCTTTGTAGTGCCTCCTTCATTAGGTTGGACTCAAAGTTGGTACCCTGGTCACTGTGTAGCTCTAACGGCACCCCAAATCGACAGAACACTTGCTCCACGAGGCAGTCTGTGACTGTCTTTGCCTCTTGGTTTGGGATGGCATACACCTCCGGCCACTTGGTGAAGTAGTCCACGACCACCATTAGGTACTTGTTGCCTTGGTCGGAAACTGGGAACGGTCCAGCAATGTCAACGGCGATCCGTTTGAATGGCGCTCCGACGTTGTACTGCTGCATGCGACCCCGGCTCCTAGTCTGGGGGCCGCGACTCGCCGTGCACACGTGACACTGACGGCACCATCTCTCAGCATCTGCTCGGAGTCTCAGCCAGTAGTAGCGCTGCCGTAGTTTGTCAATCGTTCGGTTCGCTCCCAGGTGTCCTCCAGAAGTACCGACGTGCACTTCCTCCAGTACTTCCGGGACCTTACTCCGGGGAAGTACCAACTGCTCTCTCTGTGTCTTCCCATCGGGTGACTCCCATACCCGGAACAGCACGCCCTCTCTGGCCTTCAACGAGTCCCATTGGGCCCAATACGACTTGTAGGTGGCGCTCCTCGGTGCGATGTCCTCCCAGGTTGGTCTCGTCCCTGCCTCCACTTCCCTCAAGAGTGGCCCCAAGTCTGCGTCCGCCAGCTGCTCCCTCCTCAGGCCTGCGCTATCCCAGCCATCCGCAGGCACTGCCGTGACCACTCGGACTGCTGCGGCACGCTCCTTCTCCTCCACTCTCGTACACAGGCTGCACTCTTCTGGACAGGGTCTTCGGGACATGGCGTCAGCGTTACCGTGGCTCTTCCCTCTACGATGTTCCGAGGTGAAGTCGTACTCCTGCAGCCTCTGGACCCAACGTGCTGTCTGGCCTTCCAGGTTCTTAAAGCTCAATAGCCAGGTTAGGGCGGAATGGTCAGTCCTCAGGTGGAATGGCTGACCGTACAGGTACTTGTGGAGGTGCTCCAATGTTTTTACTACCGCCAGTAACTCCCGTCGGGTGACGCAGTAGTTCTTCTCTGCCTTGGATAGCGTCTTGCTGTAGTAGGCTATCACCCGCACATGGCGGTCCTGGATCTGCGATAGGACACCTCCAATGCAATGGTCGCTGGCGTCAGTGTCCACAATGAAGGTGCCACCCATTTGTGGGAAACCCAAAATTGGCGCACTGCACAGGGTTTCCTTCAGGTGCCGGAAAGCGTCTTCGGCGTCCTCCGTCCACACATAAGGTCAGTGTTCCTCTGTCAGGCGGGTGAGGGGTTTGGCGATGTTGTCGGCCTTTTCCTCTAAATCATTAAGGCGGTCGTCTACTTGACCCATCCGCTTGCCCAGATTCGTGACGTCATCCCTCACGCCTTCCAACCGTTCCTCAAATTTTGCGGCGAGAGCCTCGTTGGCCGTCTTCATTTCTTCCATCTTCTCCGTGAGGTTATCGTTAGCCGCCTTCTTTCTTCCAGCTTTGCGGCCAGGTTGCTATTTGCCTCTTCTATTTTTTTTGTTAATTCGGCCTTCATTTCTTCCATCTTCCCGGTGATGTTGTCGTTGGCCGTCTTCATTTGTTTCAGTTCCGCTAAAATCTTTTCTAATGCTGCCTCCATTGTGATATGTCGCACTCCTGACACCAATTGTGACTTTGTGGGCTCGTGAAATGAAAAGTCCAATTCCACAAACTCAACAATGTTCTTTATTTCTACCGACTTACAGTTGAACACTTGCCAATGACACAAAATTACGTAATGCACACAATTACGATTCACCAGTTCGTCCGTTACCGTGCCGATGCACGTACACAATTACGTAAAGTCTTCCGTTGCACAGTCTTCTCGTTCATTAACACGGCGCTCCTTCGCTAGCACGTCAAACACTGACTGACTGACTCGCTGCAGCCCTTTTTATAGGCATCTCGCCGTCTTCTCGACTTCTCTTGTTTCCATGCGAAGGTTCCAGATGATAGGAGAAGGGGAGAGAAACGTCCAGGGACAAGTGACATTCCCCTAATCACCCCTCAGTTAGTGACAGAGACTAATGGGAGGCGTGGCTCAATTGCCTCGGGTTTCCTCACAGCCGTTGCCGTCATTCCTTCCGCTAGTTGGATGACAATATATATATATATATATATATATATATATATATATATATATATATATATATGTTTTTTTTTTTTTTTTTTTTTTTTTTTTTGCATTTCAATTTCCAAATTCTAAATGCATTCCAGAGTTCAAAGCTTCTCATTTTCATCCCTAGCCTCTTCATTAAAGTTATCATACCTCTTGAAATGCTCCAATTCCTTTTCGTTCTTCTATCCCAGAAATTAAGTTGTCTTCTCATGAACTCTTCCATACTTTCCATTCTTCTTTCCATTTTTTTCCATATTGGTTTTAACCTTCTCCAACTCTTTATTTTTAATCTCCAACTCTATATTATCCCACTTACTCCATTCTTGCTTAAATCTCATTGCCAAACCATTATATCTTATAACTTCTAGCATATATTGTAAATGCAGCCTCATCGAATGCCTCCAATGTTTTCCAAATCAAACTTTGTTTCTGGTAGCTGCTTGGTTTTTTCCCATTCCCCCCTTTTTTCTTCCTTCTAAAGCTGTAAATTTGTTGCTGTCAACGTTTGCAAGTACCTCTTTATATCAGACCCTGAATGCTTTTTGTTGAGCTAAAGAGCTTCACAGGTGTTAAGGTTGTGATAAAACACCTTTTCCCTCCCATTTCAACCTTTTCAACTGTTATTGCTTATTTAGAAACAAAAGTGAAAATTGTAATTTGCTTTTTACAAAGCTCAACGTATTGACCCGTTGGTTGTCAGCTTTTTAATTTTTCTCCATGCAAAGAAAAGTCCTGATACTCTTATGTTTCCTGACATTTCATATCCATCTGAGATTTTCTGCATTGGAATGCCTTTTCAGGTCACAAAAATGGTATAGTCATAAATTCCATTCATTGCATTCTTACTACACTTCTTGAATGCAAATGTGGACAGTTTAGGATTTATTTGGAATGAAGACTTATTTTGCCCACTTCCTACCAAACTTCTTTTTTATCGACAATACAAACTTCAACATGACCTTGCTAAGAAATTAATACAGCTCCCTCTAGTCATGACATTTAACATCATCTCCTTTTTAAATGATTTTACCAATAATACTTTCTTCAATTCTTTTAGTATTTATCCTAAATCACACACTTTAAAAATACATTCTGAAAGTTCTATATCTGCTTTTGGCATTTAAATATAATTTAACCAATTTAGCTGTTGTTCTTTGTTAGCTTTTTAATTTTTCTAATTGCAAGCTATAATTATTAAATGCCTAGTTAATTTTCATCAATTCTAGTTGCATCTTTTTCTGTTACCAAATTTGCTATCTATCAAGTGCTTCTTCAAAGTGCTCTTTGCATCCTCTGTGTTGCTACTCTGTATCTTTATTTGGTTTAAACGTGTTCTTCTTGTAGTAATGTTTTCCGTCTTCTTTGATAATGATGTGTAGTAAAAATAATTTATGATTTTCTTTGTAAAACATATAGTCATTCAGCTTGACCATGCTGTTATGTCATATATATAGTGCCTGATACCATTGTTATTTTTTTACTTATTGTAAGCTTAAGATGTATAAGGTAGAAGTACACAAAATTTATTCCATTTAAGTGCTTCATGAAGATATCATGAAATGCAATATATGATTGATTTGAGCAGATATTTGGATGCATAAGATACAGGTTTTATATCTGAAAATAAACATTCAAAGCTTCAATGACAAACAACTCAAGGCATATTGAACTTAATTGGTGTACAAATATTTGGTCAGTATAAGTTGTTTGAGTTCATAAGTTCACAAAAACATGGGCAGCACATTACATCAGAATGCCAATGCCACTGCCAGTTTATCTTAAAATAAATAAAACCCAAACACCAACATTAGGTATTGGCCCTCCAGTTAAGCAAAATTCTACATTTAAAATACTAGTAATATATAATACTCCAGCTTTTCATCTCATGATAGTAATATAACTTTGTGTTAAAAGTCATAAGTTAATAATATTAATATTAATAGTTAGTAACTAACTAACTAACTATAATATTAATTTACTTTTGTATTTGTATTCATTTTTCACTTGATTCATTTATATGTGTTTATTCTTAAAGCGTGTTATCACAGTTAACTGCATCAAAAATGCATAGCTTAATACTGAATGGAAAAGTACAGATGTGTATTAATCTAGCCAGATTTATTTGCTTTTATAGGATGCAATAAATGCTTAACATATCATAATAGTCTTGCCTAGTCAGCTAGAAAAATTCCAGTTATAAAATTGGGCTTCCTGTTGCAGGAATACATGAAATACTGCTGAAACAATTTTATGTGTACTAGAAGTAGTCTGAAATGATTATCATAGATGCACATATTGTGAATCTTGTTTTTAAAAAGATGTATTTTGAGCTTGGTTCTTCAGCACATATATATTTGAGATTTCATTTTCATGTACCTAAATGCATAATATTATTATGGTGCTAAAATAATGTTTAGATAATATTTTATTAGATTGCATATCTTGTATGCAATTAATGTGTGTGGAAATGTTACACAACATTTTGTAGACATTCATTATTGTTAAATGTATGTTTTACACTTTGTACTAAGATGAAGAAAGTTATTTAATGTCTATTTTTGAAAATATTTTGAATAAATGTGCTTAAGATTTCAGTGGTTGTAATTTAATTATAAAGCTTTAACATTTTCTCATAAAGATGGCCCTAATTTTTAAGCAGCCTGCTATAGAACAACTTAGAAATGTTCAATTGCTACTTTGAGCCTAGAATAAATACTTTTAGAGGTGACATTTCTGGAGCAAATGATAGTTCGATGACTTGCCTTTTGGTTTGTCAACCATACATTGCTAACATTCAGCAAAGTGATGCAGGAACACAGAGTACTTGGAGTAGATGGTATTTTGTATCAATGGAAAATTTGAAGATGAATTTCAAAAGCACTGCCTCTGTAAATATTGTTTTCTAGGAGGGAGGGGAAAAAAAACATTTTAGAATCTAATAATTCAATAAAATATATGAGGGCAAAACTGAACATTTTTAAAATATGTTTCTAAACTAAATGAAATTTGTTATATTTGATAGCTATTTTCTAATGTTTAGTTTGTTGATTGCCATGTAGTTCATACCATTTGCTCAAGGAACAACATAAGCCAAAAAATTGAGAGTTTAAGTATCTGTTAGTTTAGGTGAAAGCTGATTTAAGTTTAGACACTTAAAGGATGCTTTTAAAATCTTAGCTACCTGTGCTGTATGTTCAAGTAAAATGGTAGGTATAAACCACAATCCAAATCAATTTTTGTAGTTTTAAACAAGATGGAGAATGTCATATTTACATAAAAACTATTATTATTTATTGAATATCGTACTACACAAGTGGATATTGCAGACATGAGTATGATAATGCATGACATTGAGGTATAGCTTAATGGAAGTTTCTTCTTTAATTTTGGCTTTCAAACCAGTTGATTAATTAAAGATAAAAACTTTTTATTTTAATGTCATAAAAATGTTGCAATTTAAAGGCACTCTTTCTTTAAATGTAATGTCATAATATTCGTAAAGTGAAAGTCATTAATGTTCTGCAAGTTTTAAAAACATTTATTTCATTATTTTCATTGGTCAGTGTTGTGAGAAATTACATATGTACAAAATGATGCCCAAGTTTGCAATGGAAATGTATTCCTTAACAGTGAGCACTGCTTGTATGTTATCTATTGAAGGCAGTAGTTATCCCTAGAATCTTGGCAAAAGACTTCAACTTCTCTAGTTGTATAGCAGCTAAATTGGAATGTAGCATTAGTTCATAAACTAAGGAATGTCTGTGCAGGTTTAAATATTGTATATGTTTTTCTTCCTTCCCATCAGAAGAAAATCTGGGCATTTGTTTGTTTAATTTTTTATTGGTTTCTTTCTGACCCCTAAGATCTTCTTTTCAAATTGTATAGCTAAAATAATTAGCATTTCTTTAAAAAGAAGATTATTAATAAAAAATAAGCACAAATATTAATTTACAACTCAAAATTATTTTTGCACTCACAGGGTGTAGAGTTTTTGACAGTGAAAGAAAGTTAATATCTGTTATTTAAGCTTATTCATTTATTGTTCCAAATCTTCTTGTAAGTAAAAATGATTTAACATTCTGAAAAATACTGATTTTATCTTTGTACTATGAGGATATATATATTTCAATAGGAAATACTGTGACAGTTATGATTAAAAGTATTGTTAAAAGTGAAGCTAATTTTTTATCAACAGACTTATTGAGTAATATTTTATTAAAACTTAAAGCTTCACTCATGTCAGCTACTAAAATCAGGAACATTTTCGAGACTATCCCAATCCCATCCTCACCTGGTTGGCGACTGACTACTATCCTCTCGAACGGCTGTCATGTGGAGCTCTTGTAATTGGCTCCTTCTGGTATGGTCCTAAAAACTTTCATGTTTTTAATAGTTGATGTGAGTGAAGTTTCAAATTGTAATAAAATATGTCTTTTGATAACAAACATTGTGTTTCTCTGTAAATGAATAGTATAGCAACATACTTCCCCTTGAATATGTACAAAAAGCTTTTGCTATGATGTAGCAGAGGAAGATTATGAAGCAGACATATGTAATATATTCATTAAATGAAATAATTGAACACGGAGAAGCTTAATATATTAATAAATATAGGAGACAAGTATGCTTTAGTGCTTCACTTACTCAAAATTTTGAAGATAGCCTCACAAATATTATCTGCATTATCAGTACATATTGACTGGCAACATCAGAATTTTGTTTTTGTATATGTACTCCTGAGTGCTATGGGTGGAGACTTGATAAACTTGAAAAAGAGAGAAAGAAATGTAAAGGTTTTTGGACAATGATTAACTACAGGGTAGAGGACATTGACAGACAAGTGAATGTGGAAACTTGATAAGTAGGAAATCACTAAACATATACCTGTGAATGAAGAGAGAATGTGGAAGGGAAACATATATTGACCTTTTTGATAGATATGACAGGGAGGGTTTGGCTTGGTTAAGGTCAGGAGCCATATTGAGAGGGGGTTCGCCAAAGGAGTGCATTTTATGTGGAAATGAAATAAGCATAGAGGATTATGTAGTGGAATGTAAAGAAATAGAAAATTGGAGGAAATTAATATAGGTTAAGAACTGGGATAATAAAGGGGCTTGCATAGTAACTATAAAAATGCATACATTGAAAGGAGGAAAAGAATAAGGAATGTGGGGAAGTATGCAGACAAAATCAAAGAGAAATGGATGAGCAGGGTAAGGAAGTTAAGAGGCAGAGGAATGGAGGACACAACGGAATATTAGGTCAATGTTGCATAAAGGCTAGAATACGGGTAATATAATACGGGTCCAGGGAGTCAATACTAGCTCATAAAATAATCAGTGAATAAGTTTGTACTTAGAATAACATTGGAAAATTATGACTGAAATTGTAAGAAAATATTGTATATTTAAGTACAGATAAACTAAACTAAACTTGAAAAAATTGTCCTCATAGTTGTCAAGAGTTTAATGACATAAATAAAAGTACATTACCTAGGATTCAAAGAGCTAGTGCCAATTGCTGTGCTTAAGGGATTCTGTTCAGCCACAGAGACGATGGGTAGTTCTGCCTTAAAAGTTATTCTTCTGCACTTAAAATGGTAATCCTACTTTTACTACTACTGTCATCATTCAAACTGTTCGCTTAATATTAGTAGAGCATGCTGCACAATCTGTTATCATAAACATATTAGTCACTGCATTATTTCTAGGGCCTGGAAGTTTAGCAAAAAATTTGTGAAGCTAGTTGTGCACGAGGTATAAATCTCCAACTGAGTTGGTCATCAACGCGTGCTGTTGGTAAACAGAGAGGAAAATGTCCCTTCAGTGTCTAATGTTATGCAGACATAGTAGTTTTGTCATGATCTATGCAACATGATGGCTGAAGCAAACATCCCCTTCTTGAAAGTAGAACATATTATTTCAAACAGTTTTTAGAAAAATATACACGAAAAATATTGCCTCTTGAGTCCACAATACACAAGGAATACCTAAAGTTGTGCTCTGAAGAATACTTCAAGATATTAGAAGCTCTGTGTCCAACAACAGAATATGGGTTTGAAGATCTTCTCGGGAATATAGGTTTCCATAGACAAAACGATACATTGTATTGGAAGGACTGTAGCACGTGTGATTTTTGGTGCACTAAGGCATATGCACAGATATAAAGTAATACTGTCACAACAAATTAGCTTTTCATTTACTGTACAGATTATAAAAAGGATTCTTTTGTTTATATTCATATATCTGGAAAAGATAAATTTGTTTTGTGTAGTGTATGAATAAATGTGCAATATATTCTATGACACTTTCTGCCGTGTGACATGATAGATTACTGTTGCCCATGACCTTGGTTGTAAGTGTGCATGTGTGACTGCATGGCACTCAACCCCTCCCCTATGTTTATGAGACACAGGTAGAGTATAACCCCGACACTATTAAACTGTTGAATTCTTTTATTTTGGCTAAACTTCTGGGCTCTAATTATTACTCTGGCAGTGGTCTAACGATTTAACACATGGACACTGTTGTTAAGACCCATTTTCACTTAAACAGAAGGGTAGACTTTGTATGCTGAACAAGCAGAGCATTATTGACTTAATTGACTCCTTGGCTTTGCAATGCTGCATATCTGAATAATTATAAGTTTCTTATAATATTCTGCTTCATATCATATGGTTAATATAATGCTGAATGAACCTTATTGACTGTACCAAAAGTTTTTAATAGTTAAAAAGATTGTTACCAGAACTTTTTAAAAGTTTACTTACTGTGTTCTTTTCTTGTATCCTTGATTTCTCAAACTAAATAAACTTTATAAATATTAAAAGCAGAATTATAAACTTTGTATATATACTGGGTAATTATTTTAGATTCTTGAACTTTATTTGCACTGGGAAGTTTCTTCTTATGATATATTAGCATTTCAAGCTGTACATTTGAACTGTCGTTTATTTGGTTACAGCTGCACTTCTAGATAATCCCCAACTGTTAATTGCTGAGGAAGAAAAAATTATTGTTGAAGAAACATCTGGAAACCAAATAATTGTAGAAGAAAAGTAAGTTTTTGTGTTTATACTTAGGTTATTGAGAGAATTCATATCAGTAAGTATTACTAGAAGTAGCTATTTCTGTTACCTAGAACATGTTTAGAAACAAATTCATTATGTGATATTTGGAGGAATTTAGTAACATTTAGAGACATCCAAATTAATTCATAAAACTATTTTTAATTTTATAGAAAACAGTTTCTGCAGATCTCTTTGTGATATGCATCTCTTGTACATAGTTATTCCAGTATTTACGTCACAAATCATGCATGGGCAGTTGCAATACACTACAAATTTTGCTGCTGCTCAAAGAAAATAGCCTAGCAAAGGGCCTCTAAGTAATTAGAGTTTACATGTTACCAAAAAAGCTTTCAGAATCGCATAGTGTTATTAGCCGTGTGCCTTATATTGAAACCATAAGCAGTTATTTTCATTTTCCTTAAACAGAAATATTTGCTGCTCATGGTTTCTTCAGAAATAAACGGCTAACAATGTACTGTGTGGATATTGCCAAACAATGTGCACGCATGTTCGCACATACTCTCTCCTGTAAACCAAGAATAGAAATATATTGAATTATGCTTTGAAAACATATAAACTAATAGAAATAAGCAAAACTATACTCTGATCCTGTAAACCAACATAAGTAACCCGAACTATACTATGTTTTACTAACCTGACTAGTTACAACTAGTCAGGTGTGCTATTGTGGGGTACCTATGCATATCATTTTGTCTGTCTGCATGAAACAACTCATGAACCACTTCAAATTCTTAGTACTAACTTCAAACATATTTGCTTCAAACTCTTATACAAATTCTATGTACTTTTATTATTCATGTTGCTGTAGGAATCTATAACATACTATTAAAGTGCCCCGTTATCAGTAGTTCTCCATGTAAAAATTTGTTTTGTGCAGATTTGTTATTTAATTAAGAAGTCCATATTATGTTTTCTTTAGGTACTAATTCATCTGACTATCTGCTTTTAAGACCGTTTGCCAGTTAATCTGAAGTCTTGAAGCTTAATGTAATTTTATTCTTAGATAATTTGTTGACAATTTTTCTTTCAACTTTGCATTATTAAGACTTACTTAGCAAAGAAAAATACGTAGACTTTAATGGAAATCCACTAAACTTTGTCTGAAAAAATTCAAAAAGATCATAAAGACAATAGATCACAAACTTAAAGTGGATAATCCAACATGATCCAGAACTTAGAAGACTTGCAAACTAGGAACTGATATAAAACTAAGGATCTGAAGACAAATACTAGGAAAGCCTCCAAAGACAGGTTCGGTAAATCTTAATTTAAGTGATTTTTATTTTTATAAGTTACATTACATTTACCATTAAGCTAATGCTTTTAACATCTTTAGTGTTACAACTATAAGGTCTTATGTAATACACAAGGTGCACAATTTGACTTTATTTCAGGAGTCTTGTGGATACAGTATATGCACTAAAGGACCAGGTGAAAGATATCCGGTACAGTATGACACAACTGACTAAGCAGTTAGAAGAAGAAATTAAAGCAAGACGTACTTTACAAGGCATTGTACACTCTCATCTTACAGCAGTGGGAAAAGATGAAGTGCAATGGCCTGAGAACTAAAAATATCATTGCCAAGAGAATGTGAATGTGTTTTTTAACTTTCAAATAGTTAAACCTTACTGTGACATAGCTCCAAACAGTTTCAGGTTTTTGGAGTAGAATAAAGCTTGCATTTGTTATTTAACCACCATATAGTAGACTGACTTTGTTATAACAGTAAAAAACATATTTTTTAAATCTTGTTTTCTTAACTTAATAAACCTATCAGAGCATTGATTTTACACTAATTGCTCAAGTGTCCAAGCATTGCTGATAGAGTTTCACTTTTGCTTTACATATACTCAAAATATTGTGGCAGTTGAAAGTTTTGATCTCTAAGGAGGTATCAGCATGGATTAAAATTAAACATATGGTATGAGAAGCAGGTACCTAGTTTTCAATAAATTTTAGACTTGGAGAATGTCTAAAAGCCCTTGATAATCAACTGAAACAAATTAGTAATAAATTTTGCAGTATATTTTCACTATACATTTATACTGTTACTTCAAATGCTTATTCCTTTGGTATATAAATCCTAGATCATGTCCCATTTCCTCCTTATATTTTCAGGCTTAGTACAGAAAGATACTTTGCAGCTTCTACTACCAAACAGAAGAAACAGAAGAAATGCTGGCTTACAACAAATCTTTGGCTTGGTTCACTTCTTTAGTATGGTATGAATAAGAAGATAGTGCTAAGACATTGTCATTGCTAAGAATATCTTTGTTCAGTTGGTTATTTTATTAATATGTAGCAAATAAAACAAGAACTTATGATTAACTAAAGTTAAAACATTATAGTTTTCAGTATATGCATGTATATCTCATTTGTATGCTCTTTCTTGCCGCCCTGAGTTTTTGAGACATCCATACACAAACAAACACTGTTAAAATTGTATCAAACTGCCAGCCGCATAAAGCTCTTTCAGTTTCAACCAGTGATACAAATTGAACCTTTAAAACACTAAATCTTAGAATGTAAATTAAATTAAAATTTGGCAAATAGGCTTCTTATGCAGTTTCACATTTTCCCTTTCAAAAATCAATGTTTACAATTTTGACTGAAAGAATAGCAGAATCAGTCAAAAGTGATTCACTCTAAGCTAATGAAACAGTAAAGAAAATTTCATTATATTTAAAGGATTTATTAAGAAATTCACTGCTTTCACTGGAGATAATTGTGACACAATTTTTAGGGGTTGGCAAATGCAGAAGATAGACATGTTAGCAAAATTGAAGAAGCTGCTGGTAAATAATTGCTCAAGTAGTATTGGCTGCCTAGCACATATTTTGAGTAATTCTGTCCATTATTCAGCAAAAACATTGGATCAGGCATTGAATGTATTATCAAAATATACTTTCATATCCATAGCATTCAAACCAAAAAGCTAAATGAAGACTACCAGTTTGGACTGCTGAATATAGAGGTATATTACAATAATATATAATTGTGACAAACTTCACTTACATGTTTGAAAAATTATAAATTCTTAAGAACTGTTTCGGGTGAATAACTCTGCTGAAAATGCAAATGATGTATTTGTGAAACTGGTTCTGAAGAATGTATAATTTTTCAAACAGAAGAGTGAAGTTTGTCACAATTATATTTTATCGTAACATTTGTATTGCTTCACGGTGAGTAGCTTCAGATTTTTTTTTACAAAATGAAGAAGGTACATACGTACATACGAGGGTCAGCTGATAAGTCCTGGGCCTCACATAGAGATGGAATCACTGGGCCAGTTGGATGGATAGCATCATATAGTTTAACTCTAGACTAGGTTGTATCCATAGATACAGATCAATAGCTTGTTTAGTTTTTGAATGACAGCATTTTAAACAAGACAAGTGTAGAGGTTTGATGAAAATGGAGTGAGTGAGTGTGGTGTTTTAGGGCCCATTGACAGCGGGATCATTTGGGCCCGACGAAAATGGAGGATTTGAAACAACGAGCAGTGATTAAATACTTCCACTTGAAAGAAGTAACGCGTAAAGAAATCAAGTAGGAAATGGACAGTACATTGAAAGATTCTGCCCCTTGATATACAGTGATTAAAAGGTGGGTTGCAGAGTTTAAAACGGGATGTACGAGCACTGGTTATGAGCCTCGCTCTGGATGCCCTGTGGAAGTCACAACTCCAGAGATCATTGAAAAAATTCATTGTTTAGTACTAGAAGACCGCAGATTAAAGTTGTTTGAAATAGCAGAGACTGTGAACATATCAAAAGAATGTGCAGGTAAAATTTTAAGTAATGTTCGGGCTATCAAATGGTCTATGCAAGATGGGTGTTGCATTTGTTGACATGTGATCAAAAGTTGCAAAGAAAGACTGTTTCTGTTAAGAATTTGGAGCTCCTTCGTAAAAAAATCCCAGTGAATTTTTGGACGGCTTATTGCCATGGATGAAACTAGGGTACATCACTACACTCCAGAAAGTAAATCTCAGTCAAAACAGTGAACTGCGCAAGGTAAACCAACAACTTAAAAAAAAAAAAAAAAAAAAAAAAAAAAAAAAAAAAAAAAAAAAAAAAAAGACGAAGTCAATTTTGTCAGCTAACAAGGTAAGTGTTTTCTGGGATGCGCAGGGAATTATTTTTATTGATTACTTGGAAAAGGGTAAAAGTATCACTGGTGACTACTACGCAAGCTTACTGTAACATTTGAGTGATGAAATGAAAAGAAAAATACCTGATTTGGAAAAGAAAAAAATCATTTCTTCATGAGAATGCTCCAGCCCATCATTCAGTCATTGCAATGGGAAAAATGTGTGAATCAAGTTTGAATTGCCTGAACATCCACCTTATTTGCCAGATCTAGCACCCAGTGACTACCACCTGTTACTGAAACTCAAAACATTTCTTGGAGAACAAAGATTTCACAGCAACGAGGTCATTGATGTGGTAAACAGCTATTTTGAGGACCATGAGGACCATCACATTACAGAGATGGTTTAATTAAATAAAAACACTGATATGGCAAATGTATTAGCTTTTCTGGAGATTATGTTGAGAAATAATATATATATATATTTTTTTTTTTTAATGAGGTCCGGAACTTGTCAGCCGATCCTTGTATTTCTACAACTTTTACTTCCACTCTCTTTAGACAGACAACTACATAAAAGCTAATGGCTACAACCACCCAAGATCCCACAAACAGGCAATCTTCAATAATTTAGCACACAGACTGGTCAACATCCTTCTCACAGCAGAAGAATACAAAACAGAATACAACAAAATTATTGAAATAGCACAAAAAAATGACTTTCCCAAATCATTAGTAGACAAAAAGGTGAACTTAGCAAAAAAGAAGAAGCTAATAAAGGAAACCACAACCCTCTCAGCTACAGAAACTAATATGATTTTCAAAAAATTCACTTACCACTCATGGGCCTATGATAAATTCAAAAAAGTCTTCAAAAAACAAAACATTAAGCTAGCACTAGTCAACCATTTCTCCTTAAAAAACCTAATTTGCACAAACATCAAAGATGCCATTCCATCTAACAAAAGATCTGGTATATATCAAATTGAATGCAGTGACTGTAGTCAAATTTATATTGGAAAAACCAAAAGAAATTTAGAAACAAGAGCAAAGGAACACTTTAGAAACATAAAATATAAACAATTAGAAAAATCAGCAGTTGCCACGCATTTTTGGGGAAAAAAAAACAACATAAATCCAGAACCAAAACTACTAAAACATACATCAGGAAAACAAGAACTATCCACATGGGAACAAATCTTCATTTCAAAAAATAGGAACAAAGTATTAAATTTCGACATCCCCCAGAAAGATTTGTTCAGCAAGTTCCTTGAACCGCCACTAGAGGAGACCTGTGAAAAAATATCGTCAACTACCCAATGAGAAGCAGGCGATGGTCGGTTGAGGATAGAGGCAAATTCTCTAAAACATGTTCCGGAAAAATGTAAGTGTTGTTTAGTGTCATTAATCGACTCCCTTTAAATTTAATTTATGATAACAACACTGTTTTCAACACTTCCAAGAAAGGAATTACATCCAACACTGTTAAAATATATTTTTTAAAAAAAACTTGAATTATGCATAATGGGGAAGAATATTTAAAGGCTTAAGATATAAAAAGAAGCTGGAAACAGATGTTTTTTTTTTTTTTTTTTAATTTTCTTAATGTTGAGTCAAAATTGACTACATTGACATCAATTATAGTTTATTTACATGACATGTTTTGCGAAACAGTTTGTTCCTATCATCAGCAAGTGTCCCACTGACCCATGTAGTCTGTATTTCCATTATGGTGGTGAAACGTACTTCCAGAAGGGATTTGTCTCCAACAAATCAAAATGTATTAGTTGTGAGGTGGGTTTTAAAATGAAGATCTTCTCCCATGTGTAATTCTGTTGCTTATCTGCTGCTTTGATTACAGTAATATTTGGTTGGTGATGCAGAAATGGTGGGAGCTTGTACATTTGTCTGTATATTCCATCAGCTAGTTTCTAGATTTCTTTTTGTCTTGTGCATGATAAGTTTATTGCAATCCAAACAATACATTTTGTTGATTTCACCTTTTTATTTTGTGAATAGGTTCTTTTGACAATTGCAGAGTAATTTCTTTCTGCTAATTTTGTTCTTTGGAGCTAGGCTGATCTTATATTTCTTCTTAAATTAGTAGTATGTTCTTGCATAATATGTGAATTTCTTGAATTTTAACTACTTTTCTTCTTGGATGAGATGTCTAGTGTTCCTGATGTACATTGAATTTTGCAATTTTCTTTTCAATAGTTGAACTTGTTTTCAGCTGTTTACTGGTCAGAAATGGACACTGCAATTCAACCATAACATCAAACCGAACATTGCACTTATCAAACCAACCAGTGATGCAGCATAATTAGACCATGGGAAAAGAACTTCATTTTGAAACACAAATGACAGTTAATGAATTTTGATTTACCTCCACCAAGTACCCTCTGGAAGTACATTTCACCGTCACATGATGCTCCCATTATAGAGAACCACCACAATAGACAACATCTTAGCCGACCCATCTTAAGTAAATACAATAGGATTGTTTGTACTTCACTAACTCCTATGCACCTGCAAAGTAAGATTGCTTTATTCAACGTATGCATCCAACAATGATCCACTTCCTGCAGGTAACTGATAGATAACTAACTTCATGGAACTGGTGCTGCAAGAAAATTAATTGAAAATGTATATCGAGATTTAACTGTATTAACAGTGAAAATGTATAAGCAAGCAAGGAGCAGACAAAATATTTTGAGAAATCAAAGAACATTGATTATGCTTCTGAACTTTTGAAGAAGGTGCAACATTTCTTTACAGTACCCTCTCATAAACATATACAGGATGAGTTTTTCACTAAAGCATGGTTAGTGGACCAAGGAAAGAAATACAATTGAACCATACTCCATATTCAATATTATTTCAGACACATTTCCACCAAAGATTTTCATTCTTACCTGAAAAACAATCAACACCTACTGAAAAATGTAATCTATCATGAAATGTGGGATAGAAGGGTAATTCAAGGCGACTAACAACTAAAAATACTATATTTTCACGTAATTTGAAAAAACAGATTGAATAAATCCTTTCATGGAAGTGTTGAAAACAGTGTTGTTGTATAAATTAAATTAATTGGGAGTCGATTAATGACACAAAACAACACTTACTTTTAAATTTTCCCGGAACTAGTTTCTGAGGCCTTCCCTCTATCTTCAGCCGGACATCGACTGGTTCTCATTGGTGTAGCTGGCAATATTTTGTCATCGGTCTCCTCTGGTGGCGGTTCGAGGATCTTGCTGAACAAATCTTTCTGGGGGATGTCGAAATTGAATACTTTGTTCCTATTTTTTGAAATAAAGATTTGTTCCCATGTGGACAGCTCTTCTTTTCCTGTTGTATGTTTTAGTAATTTTGGTTCTGGATTTATGTTGTGGTTTTTTTCCCAAAAATGCGTGGCAACTGCTGATTTTTCTAATTGTTTGTATTTTATGTTCCTAAAGTGTTCCTTTGCTCTTGTTTCTAAATTTCTTTTGGTCTTTCCAATATAAATTTGACTACAGTCACAGCATTCAATTTGATATATATCAGATTTTTTGTTAGATGGAATGGCATCTTTGATGTTTGAGCAAATTAGGTTTTTTAAGGAGTAATGGTTCACTGGAGCTAGTTGAATGTTTTGTTTTTTGAAGACTTTTTTGAATTTATCAAAGGCCCATGGATGGTAAGTGAATTTTTTGAAGATCATTTTAGTTTCTGTAGCTGAGAGGGTTGTGGTTTCCTTTAGTAGTTTCTTCTTATTTGCTAAGTTCACTTTTTTGTCTACTAGTGATTTGGGAAAGTCATTTTTCTGTGCTATTTCAATAATTTTGTTGTATTCTATTTTGTATTCTTCTGCTGTGAGAGGGATGTTGACCAGTCTGTGTGCTAAACTATTAAAGATTGCCTGTTTGTGGGATCTTGGATTGTAGCCATTAGGTTTTATGTAGTTGTCTGTCTGTGTTGGTTTTCTGTAAATGCCAAAGTTTATTCTATTTTTATTTCTGATACTAGGGTGACAGTGTTCACGAACAGAAATAGCGATTTCTTGCAGTATTTCACAACTACAGATCTGTGTATGCAGTGTAAGTGGATTAATGTTGCAATTAGGTATTACACATAATGCTGAAGAGTGTCGCCTATTTATTGACATTTCTAAAATAAGTTTGAAGGCTGTGTTACTACATAATAGCAATCAGCTGCTCTCTGTACCTTTGACATATGCTATGACAATGAAAGAAACTTATGGATCTATGTGTCACATTCTTCAAGCCATAAAATACAAAGATCACTGCTGGTATATCTGAGGGGACCATATAGTGATTGGTCTTTAAATGGGATTTCAAAGCGGATTTACCAAATTTCCGTGTTTCCTCTGCCTATGGGACAGTCGTAATAGGGAAAAGCACTATAAAGTTAAGGAGTGGATAGGAAGACAAAATTCATTCCAGGGCAACAAAATGTAAAATTTAAACCATTGGTTGACCCACAAAAGGTATTTCTTCCACCTTTATACATTAAATTAGGGCTGATGAACTTCATGAAGCCCATGGACAACAACAGTGAGGGTTTTCAACATCTTATATCTGATGTGTGTTTGGAGGAATTTAGTAACAGTGACGTCAAAATTAATATAAAAATTATTTGTGGTTGGTTTATTGACACTCGTCACTTACTTTTTCATATATTTATGAGAGACTAGTTTCAAAGGCCCTGGCCTCCATTTTCAATCTCTTCCCAACTGGCATCTGTTGTTATCTGCTCTCTCTGGTGGTGGAACTATGAACTTTTTTGTCAAATTATCTGCTGGCGGGATTTCAAAGTTCATTACGCGATCCTTATTTTTCCAGATGAATATGTTCTCCCATGTTGTCAATCTATTTTTGGATTTGGATCAATGTCATGGTTTTCATTCCAAAAATGAAATGCTACTGCTGACTTGTCTTCTTGTTTCAATCTGATGTTTCTAAAGTGTTGCATTCACTTTAGAAACATCAGATTGAAACAAGAAGACAAGTCAGCAGTAGCATTTCATTTTTGGAATGAAAACCATGACATTGATCCAAATCCAAAATTATTAAAAGGAGTGATAAACCAAAATAGATTGACAACATGGGAGAACATATTCATCTGGAAAAATAAGGATCGCGTAATGAACTTTGAAATCCTGCCAGCAGATAATTTGACAAAAAAGTTCATAGTTCCACCACCAGAGAGAGCAGATAACAACAGATGCCAGTTGGGAAGAGATTGAAAGGAGGCCAGGGCCTTTGAAACTAGTCTCTCATAAATATATGAAAAAGTAAGTGACGAGTGTCAATAAACCAACCATAAATAATTTTTATATCTTATATCTGTTTTCTCTGATCTGAATGATGCCAGATTAAAAGAAGGAATATTCGTTGGACCTCAAATCAGAAAGCGATTAGTGCCAAAAATGTTGATACAAAATTAAATGCAAAGGAACTTGCAGCATGGAGATCATTTAAAGGTATTGTTCATGGCTTCATTGGTAACCAAAATGATGCAAACTATAAACAGCTGGTACAGAATCTTCTTACTTCCTACAGTCCCATTTGGATTTTTTTCTGGAAAATTTAGGTGCAATAAGTAATGAGCAAGGTAACGTTTTCACCTTAAGATCTTGCAAATGGAACATTATAAAGGCAGATGGGACACATCAATGATGAGTGACTACTGCTGGTTTCTAATAAGAGAGGATATGACAATGCATAAAAAGAAAAGTATGAAGTGATCATTCCCTTCAACCACATAAATTTGAGTAGCCATTTTATTTTAATTAATATATTTTCCACTAAAATAACTATATTAACAGTATTTGAGAGCTTTTCACAATTTCTTTATTAGAATACACATTCTTGGAACTACTGAGTCAATTTTCATTTACAATTTATCATAATAGCAAACAATCTGAGGGTGACACAGAAAAACTGATTGCAGTTTCGAATTCAATGCATCACATTCAATAAGATTCAGCTTGATTTCATTTCTGTTCAGATTTGCAGACTATTTTTTTTTATTAGTGTAATCAAAGACTGCTGATGTGTACATATTCATCTGTCCGTGCACTCATATGGAAATAATTCATAAAAAATATGCAGCTGTAACATTCAAGAATATGCTATCTATAAACTATGATGAAAAGTCCAAGTTGATGCCAATTCTTGGACATATAAGCATGGTTCACAATATGTGCCACTGTTGCAAGATTTATCGATCAAAGGCCCTCTACATTTATAGGTATTCACAGCTAGAACTCTATGACTGGCTTAGGGGTAATTTCCGTGTCTTCAGATACACTGATACTGATTTTGAAACTCTGGACCACACTGCTCTTTTTTTTTTATGTAAGGTTGTAACATTACATTTTATAATATAACTTACAATGCTAAAGTCATTGTGAAAAAGCTATTACCCATCACTTCTGGACTATTAAAGACAACACAGTCTTAACAGAGACAAACACAAAAAATAAACATACTTATTTGCAAAAATATGATAAGGCTACTACTGTAGTATTCTAAGACTTGACTACACATTTTATGAGAAAAAAAGTATGTTGCTATTGCAGTGGAATTTGAATCTGGAGCTTTGTCTGTACCCATCCTGTAGACATATACTAAGTATGCCATTGCAACACCTGTATGTGTAACCATTGTGTTTATCCAATATTAAACCTATTAATGAACTATTTATTTGAGTTAAAGATATTGATTGTTAGAAACAATCCTACTTACATTAGTAGAGGATATTTTAAAATCTAAACAAAGAGTAAAATATCTACAAGTTAGTTACAATATGTTACCTTATGAACTACAATCTGATTTTTAAAAGAAGATACATGACAGCTGTCAAGCAAGGGACGTGAAGGGTAAGAATTTTGCTATGGAAACATAAACGAAGGTTGCCAGAATGGTTACACTGGTGAATCGCATACTCCACTGGTCCGTTGTCACTAGTTGAGTGCGGGAAAACAAGAGTTTGCTTAAGTGTTCAGTTGCATTGTGAATTGTTAGCCTACTTTGTGAAAACACAAAGTATGCTGATATGGCAGCAAGACATAGTGGCAGTAGGATTAGAGGTAGACAGAATTCATGGCCCGACGCAAAGATCAGCTTACGTTTGGGGTGTTACATTGCATATCAAGCTAAAGAATTTCTGTTCTCTTTGGGAATTCTTTGAACAGGAAGAGGAGAGGTTGTTCCTTATCAATAAACAGCTTATTCCTTTAAACCAAAGTAAATAAATAATACTTGCTTGTAAAAGAATTCTTGTGGGTTTAAATTCCGGCATGTTGGCGGCGTTGATATGAACATGGCAATTGACACAGTCATTAATAATAGTATATTGCAATACTAATGTGATAAGCGCTTTATACGGAGCAAGGAAAGGTTTGAAGAAAACGAAGTGATTGCGTCAAGTTTTTACAATTTCTGAGATTCCGTTATGTGCTTACCACATGTGTATTGCATACTATTTTTTGCACTATGTGTATTTATATCAATCTGAATTTTGGTAGTTAAGGATTAGCTGAAATATTAATAAATATAATTAAAGATAAATGTTAGATTTTAGAATGTGCATTGCCTATATGTTTTGCTATGGAGAAATACACTTACCGCACTGTGCGGCAATGTCAACTTACAGTGCATAGCAACAATAATGGTAAGTATGGAATATTACATAGTTGCATAGTGCAAAAATTATTTAAAAGAACACACACATGTGAAGATGTACAATGCAGTGAATGTGTGAACAACTTATTTTTGTTCTTAAAGTAGATTAATACAGATTAACTGCATGTTTTTGTTGAGGCGAGATAATTTGAACCCTTGTTTATGTTTCGAGTGTTGAGAGGATAAAGAAAGGGTCTAATGCTGGGCAACATTGCAGCACCCCAAGTGGAAAAACAGATGACCTTCACATATCTTCTTTTAAAAATCAAACTGTAGGGCTATGCCATGATGAGTATGTGCAAAGCTCAGAATCTTGCAGTAGCTTCTGACGAGTGTACATCATTACAGGAACTCACCTAATGTGTAAAATTCATAAGACTTTCTTCATTCACTGCCCTACAAATTGTTTCTAAAAACTATGTTAAATGAGAGAAATTTTAGTAGAAATTCTTTCATTATAAGTAAAAGGGGTTACAGGAGATTAAAGAAGTACTCAAAACTTGAAAGGACATTGCTATAATTGGCTAAAATCCCAGCCATGGCATTGAGTTTTTCATGTTGACTATCAACAACAACAACAACAACAAAACTATTCAATATTTCATTTTGGATTGTGCTGTTCACAGACACTTCAAAAAAATCTGTTGGATTAAATGCACTATCTTTACTACTTACAAAATCTATCTACTTCAAATTAAACAAGTAAGTTTTCAGAATTAGTTTAATTACACATTATATTGTAGTTATAGGAGGCGAAGGGGGGGGGGGGTGCAAAAGGCTGTGAAGCAATAGTCAAATATTCAAAAAGTGAATGGCTATATGCTAGCTTTGAAACTCCATTCTTTGCATAACACTGGAACAAAAAATGAATGAGATAACATTTTAAAAGCTCATAAATTCTGATAGTTTCTGGATAAAGATCTAGATTTTTCATGGTCTGTTTTTATGTTTTATGGTTATTCAAAATTATACAAAAATTCTTTAAAAAATAGAGAATTTCACAGGCTATATACAAAAGTTTAAGCTATACATTTTATTTTTCATATATGAGGGGCACTATTTATATTTTAAGCCTTTGGCATCCCTGAATCTTGTGGATGCCATCTGACATTTTCAATGGAAAGTTTGACACTGTTGACTATAATCTACTTCAGACATTTTGTCAATAGTGTCATTTGTTTTGTTTACATTAACTTGAAAATTGTATCTCAACGTTCCATCCTTTGCCACTGTGAAATGCTGGTATAACAAATTTAACCATCGCTGCCATTCGCTCAATGATGAAGTTTGAGAAGGTCGTTTAAAATGAGTTGTTGTGGCAGAAAACATTGATGCTGTGCAAAAACTAACGCAAGATAGTTGTGTGACATATTATGAGATTGAGGCAACCCAGGCATTAGTTCCACCAGTATATATAAAATACTGTATGGTTATTTAGTCGTGAAAAAGGTTTGCTTTTGTTGGATCCCACATAATTTGATGCAATCTGTAAAAGATCCTTGTGTCAACTGATGTACAAAGATGCTCAAGAAATACAATGGCAGTGCCTCAAAAGTCATATATAATATATTAACAGTGACGAATCATGCATCAATGCGTATGAGTAGTAAAGTAAACAGCAGTCGACTGTATGGATGTTTCAAGATGAAGCAAATCCAACAAAATTTTTTGCCTCGAAGCACTTTGAAGCATATGGTCGCCTGCATTTTCAGCAAAATTGACCATGTGGCCCCAGTGCCTTTAGAGGAATGTAAAACAGTCAATGCTGAATGGTACACAACCATTTGTTTGCCAGATGTCTTTGGTGAAGTAAGAAGTAGGATTCATTCTTCATCAAGACAATGCGAGCGCAACTCGTCTAACAACAGAGTATATCAAGGTACAAAAAGTCGAATTGATGGGTCATCCGTCCTACAGTCTTGATCTGGCATCCAAATAACTTTTTTTTTGTCCCCGAACATCAAGATTATGCTCAAAATATAAATAGTGCCCCTAGTAAATATCTTAGACATATGGTATTTTAATCAATATCATTAGAGCCCTTTTTAAACAAATAAAATAAATATTTTTCTATGTACAGAAGTTTGGGGTGGCAGGATTCTTTTTAGAATCCTCACATCAGACTGAACTTAATTACCAACTATACTTCTGTTGGGGAACAACATAGTCCGCCTCCACGTGGTGTTCCCTGGATAACGCTAAATGGACTATAATGCAGGCATGCTTTCCAATACAAAAGAAGAGCACTTTTCAGTGCTGTTTTGGAATGCCGGAGAAATGACCCAAAGTAAAAAGACCATGTTAGATAATCTTTTAAGAGATAATGATGCAGATGTTTTCATCATAGCCGAGGCAAATTTAGATCGACAAAAAGAAAAATTTTATCAATTTTCAAAATATAACACAAATATTTTAGAAAAACATAGACAGATAGCAAATGGTATACTTGTTGGCACCAAACAATGTATAAATGCAAAGTTTGAAATTGTAAAGAAATTGAATCAAGATGACAATTGTAAACTATAAAAGCAAAACAAGAAACATCAAAAGAAGTTTAATTAAAGCTGTCGAATCAAGAATCCATGTCACCCTGCAATGGATTCCAGTCCACGTTGGAGTTTTAGGTAATAAACATGCTGACCAACTAGCAAAAAAAGGTGCAATTCAAAATATAAAACCCGTAAGACAAACTGAAATGAATAAACAATTAAACTACATTAAGCTACATTTTAAGACAGCAGAGACTTGATGAAGAAGATAAACTAAAAGACAAGGATTATAAGAACATTGGAGACAAAACTGACATACAAAAACTACCAAGAAAAACAGCAGTCGCCTTATTTAGAATGGAAACTGGCCAAGATTGTCTTGCAGAACACCTTTATAAAATACACTGCATACCTACACCCAAATGTACTATTTGTAAAGAGGATGTCATCATGAACAAACACCATTTGGACAAATGTAATGGTCTCAAAAGTGGGAACCTACAGGCTTTATATTGGGAAGCTAGGGGGAAAATGATGCAAATCAACTAATCCCCAGTGCCATTAGTCAACAACAACACTTCTGTTATGAAATAGAGAAAGCAGAATTAAATAATGGACAGCTTCCAAAGTAATAAAAATTGAAAGAAGCGTAGAGACAGTGAAGCACAAGTTAAAATAAAAGTGAATCGAGAAGATATTGACACACTGCTTCACTCACACTGTTTTTCACAGGACATGTTTCAAGAGCTGTTGAACCCATTATCAGCTGAGTCTCGACTAGTGTAAATTGTAGTGTTTTTCTCCTCTGTGTCATCTATAGATGGCACGATGTCCACCAGTGGACATCTTTGACAAATACATCATGCCAACAACCAACGATACAGAAGGAAAAAAGCACTACAATTTACACTAGTCGAGACTCAGCTAATGTAGGGAGCAACAGCTCTTGAAAAATGTTTTGCGAAAAATACTGAGTGAAGCAATGTGCCAATATCTTCTCGATTCAGTTTTATTTAATGGGCAGCTTGCTTTGTGTGTACCCAAACAGTGGTAGTAGCATACCTTCGCTATTCCACTTTTGTCTTGATGGAAAAGATGCTGCAAGTAATGTGGTGCACCTAATGTTATTGCACAGCAAATGTTCATTTACTTAAGAAACCAAGGCCCTACTATGAAAATATAATGCATTAGGAAATGATGCCAACATATGTAAACCTCCAATTTGAAGCATATTTTATGAGTCCATTCTTTGCTCATCTGCTCAAAGATTCCTGAGAATAAAGAAACCCTAAAAAAATAAGCTAAAAATAGCAGTTATACTTCAATTTCTTTATTATTTTGACATCTGATATTAAATTCAAGACATCATTGAAAATTTAAGATACAGAGAGGACAAATGTCTGATTTTTAACCTTAAATTTGAGAAATTGTATTATTTCCTATAAATACTCTGCAGTAAAATATTTAACATGTATCAACAAAATGGATATTATTTATTTTGCTTTTTACTCTCATATTTTGCTCTTCTTGCAGCTCTGCCTTTGCCCCTAAGTGTTCGAAGTCGCTCCATTTCTTCTCTGAAGTCCTCATGTTCATCTCTAAATAGTCCATATTCTCGGAGTTTCTGCATCAGATCGTATGTTTCCACATGTCTAGGGTAGTATACCACAAATTCTGGACGCTGGTACAATGGGTGCTCACTAAAATGCTTCACTACTCTCATTGAAGTAGGATTAGTAGAGCGGACCACTTCACCAAAAATTCTGTTGCTCAAACGGTTCATGCGATAAGCATAGTTTGTGCCTGAATTGCAAAGCAGAAGATATTTTTTGTGCAGATCTGCTTTCAAAAACCTAGAAGCCATCTTCAAGTGAACTGTAGCACAAACTGGCTTGAATAGTCACTAACACTGAAACAATAATAAAAAGTATGCTTTAATACCTATATCTATTATCCTGTCTCAGTTGTCTTAAAATGTCTTAAAATTAATGAATAAAAAAGATCTGCAGATATAATGCAAACTGTGAAAACATCAAATAGCGACAAATTTCTCATACAACTGATGCACATTTTTGTGACTTTCTTCCCTTTAAGGTATCTTAAGCTATTTGAGCATGTGGGTAGCAAACAGAAGAAGACATGACATTACTACATAGTTGTTAGGGAGGGGAGAGGTTTTGGGTGTGATGAACAGAGAGGAGATGCACTGTGTTCCAGGGATAACGGAATACAATAACTGCCTAAAAGATAGCAATCTTACGACTAACATGCAAGAAAGGCATATAACTTCTCCTGTAAGTTGTGAAATGGAATATTCTACACCATCTAATCTGTAAATCTATATTAACAGTGCTGATGTTAGTAATCTCTGCACAACTACATAAATTTCCATTGCTGCTATCAATAATGAATGTTCTTGATCACCTGGCCCTTTTATACAGCTTTCAGCATAGCCTTAAAACAATACTAACACTAAAATTATAAAATACAGTATGTTACTAAACGGATATTTTCTAATAAATTACTAAAATATTGATTTAAATTTATGTAATTCAATAATTAAATGTCACTGCAAAACATAAACATTGCCATTTTCACAAAGCATTGATGCAAATAATGCATCATAGTCTATGGATAACATTGACTTACATAACGAGAATAAAAGATCATGAATGTTACCTTTAACGAACCTTATCTTCTGTAACTTTCAGATCATTTGTAGTACATTTACAGTATCATATGCTGTTTTCTAGCTTTAAAGTTCTCGGTTACTTAATAATTAATGTGCTACCTGTGGAACATGAGCAAACCACAGCAGACAGTCTGAATTGCGTATTACGTTGCTTTACTGTTTCGCCTTGTTTACATTCGTGTTTTCATTATTATACACCAGAGTGCAGAAGGAAGATCTGAATAGTGCAGAAGCAAGGCGTTGTAGTGGTATTAAAATAATATTACCGTACTGCAAACGATAGTTGATAAGTTTTGCGCCCTACAGTAATACATAACAATGTGAGTAAATATAATTTAATCCAGCATTTTAAAACTGTAGTAGACATTTATATTAAGTAATTATTAATGATTATTTTCTTTGCAGGTTATTTGTCTATGTTTGTCAGTAGAACGGCTATCCACAAGAAGAGTTGAATCTTTGCTGCTTACCAGAAAAAACATGTGGCACTGTTTACATTATGTTTCTGCGCCGCCGGTTCCCCAATCTCTTCTCAGTAATTTTAGTATTTGGCGGTTTAATCGCCTCGCTGTTTATAATGAAAAAGATGAAATTTCTTTACGATAGCAACCAAAAGTTTCATCGGCTTCAGAATTATAAACAATACGTAAGTATAATTAAATAGGTTTTTATTCTATATGGTAAGTTTTAGGTTATCCTGCACTTGGACGGCTGTCGTGTGCTACGATAAACAATGACGTATCGTAGCAGGCTGTTACCAACTGCGGAACTGTGTAATACACCGTGACAGCCAGGTAGCCAATCCATGTTATTTATTCTTATTCCATTTATTATTATTATTATTATTATTATTATTATTATTATTATTATTATTATTATTATTATTATTATTATTATTATTAATTATTATTTATTATTATTATTATTATTATTATTATTATTATTATTATTATTATTATTATTATTATTATTATTATTATTATTATTATTATTATTATTATTATTATTAATTATTATTAATTATTATTAATTATTATTAATTATTATTAATTATTATTAATTATTATTAATTATTATTAATTATTATTAATTATTAATTATTATTAATTGGTATTAATTAGTATTAATTAGTATTAATTATTATTAATTATTGTTAATTATTGTTAATTATTGTTAATTATTGTTAATTATTGTTAATTATTGTTAATTATTGTTAATTATTGTTAATTATTATTATTAATTATTATTAATTATTATTATTATTATTATTATTATTATTATTATTATTATTATTATTATTATTATTATTATTATTATTAATCTTTTTTTTTTTTTTTCGAATGAACCCATGTAGGACTACGCAAAATACCTACAGAATGTATCTTAGCTCTTTTGTGAATCTGAAGTTGCTCATTTTTGGCTGTGGGCTTTTTCTCTCGTCTGTCCACATTGTTCCAGTCATTTCTTCTGTTTGTCCTCTTGGCCATCATGCCACTTATGCAGCTTCATTCTAAAGATATCCCTGTCTAGGATATCATCTTTTTTGATTCCTGCCAATTTTAAATACTATTTATTTCACCAATCCAATTCATAGTGTCTATTTGTGCTTTAGTTATATTTTCATAAAATCCCATAATTTGTTTTGTGAGCCTATTTGAAGTTATTCATTTAATATGTTCATAAAATTTTAACATTTCTTTTAATATCACTATGGATGTCTACATTTTTTTTATTTCCTTTTTACTTGCAAGTCTGTATTACGAATGGAGTATGCAAAGTACTTGAGACATTTCTTAGCTCTTCTATGAATCCCAAATTTTCTCATTCTTTGGCTGTGGGTGTTCTTTCTCTCGTCTGTTCATGTTGTTCCAATCTTTATCTTTGTTTGTCCTCTTGGCCAACTTGCCACTTATGACCATTCCAAAGACGTTCCTATCTAGGATATCAACTTGAATGATTCCTGCCCACTTTAAATCATTTTTTAAAAACAATAAAGCAGCAGGCAAAAATGAAGTTGTAGCAGAATTCCTCAAAGTGGCAGGACCAGACACCATAAAAGAAATCACCACACTTGTGCAAGAAATCTGGTAAATGAAACAAATCCCAGATGAGTGGAAAATTGCATTAATCTACCCTATACATAAAACAGGGGATCAAACAGATGTATACAATTATAGAGGAATGTTATTATTATTGTTATTATTATTAATTATCATCATCATCATTATTATTATTATTATTATTATTAATCTTCTATTATTTTAAAATAGATCAATAAAGTTAAGTACCATTTGTTTTGTTTTTAATATGTTAAATTTATTTTGCTTATAAATTCTCAAGCTTTCATATTAGAAAAGCATTGTTTTAGTAACACCTAATTTATTAATATTTGGGATATCTCAAATTTATGCTATATACTCTGTTTAAAATATTGAAGTTCACTCTGCTCACCTCATTTGGAATTTACTGGGGCGCTGTCCGTCATCTGTCTTGAGGACCATTACCTCATGAGAATAACAGTAGTTAACATTTAACTTTATCGATCTATTTAAAATTTATGGTGGTACCTATTGTTCACACGGTAACTCCTATTAGTATTGCCAGTTTCCTTATGCATAATAGTATCATTAGTTTGCTTATGTGGTGTTGGTAGCTTCAGCGCATGCATGTTTTCACTGTTGGCAATGCACCAGCCACAGAGGAAAAGCGTGCCTTTCTCGGAGCAGATGGCAGCTGTTTAGGTGCAGGTTAACCAAATTTTATAATAAGGGAGATCTTAAATATTCAACAATTGCACCATGTAGAGGCTTGCAAATGTGTATGGGTTGAAAAAAAATTGAATTGGCAAACTATTGCTTCCGCAAATATAGTACTTTGTTTTATTATAATTGTTGATGATGATGATGTTGAACAAATATCTAATTAAAAAGCAAGTTGTTCATTTAAGTGTTATTCAATTAAAATAATAGTTACAAATTATAAATATATATTGAACCGTAAAACATAATTTTGAAATACCCTATTTCCAATGACTACCAAGGGATTGAGAGTCCTAAGCTCTAAACTGTAGCTGAGGGATCTTTCTATATAAGAAGAGATGTGTCACTATATCTCAATGACAAATCAAAATACTGCCAAACAGCAAATTCTTATTTAGGTTGACAATTTCCATTGCACATGCTCAGCAGTGGAAAGAAATAGTTGTCTTTATGAGGTTATTTTCCAATAAAAGATGGTCCGAAAAAGGAGGCTCCAGACTCTCGGAGTGACGACATCAACTCTGTACTACACAGCATCCAGTTTCACTTCACTCATTTATTTGTGGTTTAAGATATACCAGTTAAGGAGATAGCTTAGCAATAGGAACCAACGTAATAATCTTAGATTAACCAAGGAAGAATGGATGTTTTTGAAAGTATTTACTTCCAAGCTGGAGCTATTTTAAATATAAATGAAATGTACTTCTAAGTATTCTTTTTGGTGGCAGATTGGTGGCAGAGAAACAAGACAAATTTGAAGCTGATTTAAAAATTCAAGCCAAAACTGAGAAATATTGAACAAATACACAGATAATTTGCCTTTACTTGTAACAGAAAAGAACAAGAGGAGCTAGCTGCTTATTTTTATCTAGAAGAAGGGGTAGCCTTTTCCAAAGTTTGATGATATTTTAGCTTTTAGGTTGCTCTGGTAACCATGTTGAATGTTAACAATTGGTTATCATTTTCAGATGGTGATATAATATTTCACAAATTGTACTTATCAACCAAATGAATGTTGGTAGAGTGACTGGATCTGTAACTGTTTGCAACCTTCTTATTTGCAGTAATAATCTTTCCAACTATTAATTTTTCATCTGGCATTGTCAATATTAATTGATGACGTGGATGATATGGATTCAGTTGTTTGAACTGTGCAGGGAACTGCACTTAATTCAGGATGTATTACAATTGCAGCATGATAGTATTAAATGATTTTAGCCTGCTTTTCACGGTGTATCTCGGATGCGAGAGCTCCTAATGGTCTACCGGGAAATATATGAGTCAACTGGAGAATTTAATGTCAGGAAGGCACATTGGCCATGGTAGCTCAAAGGTTAAGAGTGACTGGACGGAAACCAGTAGATCCGTGGTTCAAATCCCGGCCATGGCATTGAATTTTTCATGTTGACTCTATCCAGCATATTCATTTGTTTATTTTCATTTGTAGTAACCTATATTGAGCAGTTCAGTGTTCTTGAGTATGTCATAGCATGCAATGTAGTCATATAACACTTAATGTAATATTGCTACTTTCTCTATTTTTTATAGTATTGTTCTGTATATAACCTGTAAATACTGTTGACGTCTATTGCTGTACTCGCTTTAATGACAATAAATAATAATAATAATAATAATAATAATAATAATAATAATAATAATAATAATAATAATAGTAATAGTAATAATCATCATCATCATCATCATCTAAAGCACTACATCAGCTTTTATAATATCATTTTATTTGATGACATAAAAAAGACATGCATAGTATAGCTATAAGAGTCAACATCATTTTCAGAGTAAACTTCTGAATTAACATTTTACACCATTAGCTGTGTATGAATATTAAAGCAATCTTCCATATTACATGGAGGATGAGGAATTAAGAATAACAGTTTTTATTGTTGTTTAATGTAATGCATTTGACAAAGAAATAATAAGTATTTGTGCTCCCCAATATTTCTATAATATACTATTGTCTTTGGTTAATGCAGTGCGAAATACTTACTGTGCTATTCAGTTAAGAATGTTATCTTTAACTTCTGGAGGATGAAATTTTTCTTTCACCATAATATAGGCCAGTGGAAATCCATAAATATTCCGAGAATTTGTATGTGTATATACATGCATTTGTGTATTTTTTTTTTTTCTTTCTAAAAGTATCTTTGACAACTTAATAAAAGTAAATTTTCGGTTGTGATGACATTGAAGTTTGTGTACATATTAATAGGCTGCAGTGTTCAAGAAATCAGATTAGTCTTGATGCTGTCATTTGTTCCACTATTTTGACTAGAATACAGTTAGAAATTTTAAACTATTAATGTTGTTTGATAATCAAATTATTTTGTATTTACATTGTAACATGTAATTTATATGTGCACAACGTTACACAAAAGCAATTTATTCTCAGAACACAAAATAGTCAGTAATAAGGATGATATGTTGTTTAGTAGATAAAAACATGGTTTTCCTTATTCAAAATAGCATATGCTTGAAATAAAAATCCCCCCAGGGTCCTACTACAGTAGGTACAGGATTGGCGATCCTGGGTTCCTGAGCCAAATCTCTTGATTGGGTTCCTCGGAGAGGTGAGAGAGTTCTTTCAAATATCCAAAACTTTGGTCCCCATCTGTGTTTGACCCATATTATATTTCCTTTCCCTTTTTCTCCCTGAACATATGTCTGACAGATACCATGCATAGGAAGTGCAAGAGATGACTGGGTAATGCGTAACTCCCAGTCCCTGGTTATCATGTAGGACTGTGTTCGTATCCGCTGATAATGGTGAGTCCCGGACAAGGACTATTGCATGAGCTGATGCACTGCTGAAGCGACTGGATCCCTCTGTCTGTACATTGGGAGATGAGACACTGAGGTGAGCAAGGTCCAGGCCAGGACTTTCACCCCAGCCAGGGTGGCACCCAGGATGAGAACACATCATCAGAAACATTTGCAGTGGTTGAGGACATAATCACTATGGGAACAGATAAAAAAATAAACAAAACTGTTAGGAAAAGTGGAAAAGAAGTACAGATGTATTATTTTATCTTGACAGGAATCCTGCACGGTAGGGATGAGTAGCAACTGTGGTGGGGATAGTGCACATATCGCCACAATGCGTCACACACGTAAGATTACGAGAGGGGAGGGCGGTGCATAAGGTGTCTAAAAGCAAATTTCATTCTCAAAGCCAGTTTTGCAGCTCTTATAAACTGAGTTGTAATTCTTACTATGGTAGTACTCTCCCCGCTTTTGTTGGATCTTAAATAGTACATAGACATTTGGAACAAAACCCTGTTCTCCTCCAGCAGGCATGATAAACAACTGTAGGCCTTTCAATATTGCTGCAGTGTCCCTGTAACGTATTTCACTCCAGGCATATGGTCCAGTATGTGCTGTATTTATATGTTTCATCCATATAAACTATATAAACGTCACTTTGATATCTCCAAATATTTCGTAAATACTTAAGCCTTTTTACACATATGGTGCGATGTTCGATTAAAATTTGTCTGTCACGCTTAGTGCTTTTTTTTTTTTATCAAATAATCCTAGCTTCAAAAGAACTCTTCTTAATGTTCAGACACTGCCTTGGAAGTCAGTAGAATTTTTAGCTTCATAAGCACTTTCTTCAAAGTTGGTCTTTGTTTTTCTATGCTTTAAAAATTATTCATAGTTTGCCTAACTACTTCCGAATTGAAACATCCAAATTAGATTTTGTGCATGTTCTTAATCTTTGTTTACTGGGCATACAGAGGTCGTTGTTGCACTAGCGCCAATGGCTTTTCTTTCCTTAATAACTCTCCTAAACTGCTTTAAGACACAACTGTTGCCTCAGATACCCTTCCCCAGATTTTTATAGCTGACCCAGACCATTGTTCCTTTTTTATAAATTTATGGATATTGGTTATTACTTCTCGTGTTTTTAAATGTAGCACTTTATTTATTGTGTGCTGCTAGGAGGCGTCATTTATAAATGCCCTCTTGGAACCAGGAGACAAGCACATTTTGAAACAAGCTGTAGTGTTACCGAGTAGCTCTGCACGTGTTTAGTTGCTCGCAACTGGTACGCAACTGAACTGCCCTCCCCTCCAGTTGCAACCATTCTGAGGTGGACTCGTCCAGATACCACTGCGCATCGCTCTGCACTTTTCAAGATAAAAAAATACATCTGTAGTTGAGCCTTGTGGTCCTCGCTAATGGGTTATTGATAGAAATGAAGAAGGCTGGAAATTTAATCAATGACTCACACCCACTTTTGAAGTTTGGGCATATTTAATAATGAAGTAAGTTAGTGCTCATAATATTACAACTGTAATACAAGAATGTTATTTCCAAATAAAGTTTAACATTACGTGTGTTTAGAGGAATTTAGGAACAATGACATCCAAATTAATTATAAAACTATATGTAGTCAATTTTTCACAGTGCATCACTTATATTTTGATTTTTGAGAAACTAGCTTCAGGAGCTGTTGCTTCCATTCTCAGCCTCAAATACTTGACTGTCACCTGTTGTTGTTGTTGTTGTTGCATGTGAAAATTTGATCATTTCTATTCAATTATGGAGTTACATATGCTACATAATTGAAATGTCACATATCTTATTTTCTGAAATTTTAGCTTTTGTAGAAGCTTCTATACCTTGCTTGTTTCAGAAAGTGTTACTGTTTCTGAGAGCAAATAATACATTTTGTATTGAATTTTATCACAGTCTATATAATATATTGGATGTTTGACAGATATTTGTGAAATGTTGTTGTTTTTATAAATTCTTAATGCATTTTTTGCCATACGTATTTTGAGGCTGTGTTATTACACTACAATGGATATGGCCAGCAAAAAAGAAGAAGAAAAAGAAAAAGTTTACACCCTTAAAAGAGGAGGCTTATGGCTAAAGGATCCACTGGCGAGCTGCATTTGGATAGGTATATATTCTCGAGACATTGAGGTAAAGTGACCTTTATCACCCAGGGACATCATACTTGCACTGCAGTAAAGACAAAGCATGTCACTAAATCACTGGTGATAACAAAGACAGTTGCATTGAATCTTCCAGAGATGCAAAATAAGCACTGTCAGATGAAGGTTCATAGACTACAGTAAAGTAGTGGGTGTAGGGTATTAGAGAGAACTGTGGAAGCAGATTGCAACAGTGGGGTGCAGAGATTGCTGTTTCTTAATGGTTCCCTGAGACATGTACTATGACGGGCATGTGTGATGGTCTGTAGACGACATTAATGCCATCATGAACATTTATTTAGCAGCATTAGCCATGAAAACATGAAGTCAATCAAGTGGGAGCAGCCTTAATGACATGAATTACCAACAGAAAACAAAGAATTATTGATGTGATTTAAGTAACCTCAAAACATGTCTGAGTTATTATTAAAAACATAAGTAAAGCTTTACAGTTGATAAAGCTGTTTTAATTACATCATGGTGCATTTATTTAACCCATTAATGCCCCAGGGTCTATTTATAGACCGCTACATATATTATTTATTTACTTATTTTATTTTCACTATGTACAGTGGCATCACTGAAGTTCTCTGATTATGTGAACACATCATCTTTTATAACCTTGCATATTGTATAGTTTATTAATTTACAACAGTAAGGTGCTAATGACTGCAATGTGTTTGAAAGTGTTCTATTGCATTTTCCTTGTTACATTTCCCTCCCAGATTTCTGTAATAAACTGCCAATAAAGGTTCGTGTTATTACATCACACAAATAATCCACAGTTGTAAGCAATTCTATTGCTGAGAATATGAGCTGAAAGTTACGTGATCTATTTATAGACTGGGTGATTTTGTGACACTGGGTGAATAGAAAGGCGAACAAAATATATTGCTGGTACTGTATATGCTGAACTAATACATTACACATCTTTTTTCTTTTTTTTTTTTTTCAATTTTTGATAAAATAAAAAAAGTTGGACGTTAATGAATTAGTCAGTAGATGATCATAAATATTAAAAGCAGAAGTATTATTAACAGTGAAGTATTCTTCATTTTTGAGTTTGATTTATGAGTCACTATGTTTACACTCAACTTCACTTACTATAGATAGAGTCAACATGAAAAATTCAATGACTTGGCCAGAATTTGAACCACAGATCTCCTGGTTTCCGTCCAGTCGCTCTTAACCTTTGAGCTACCATGGCCAACGTGCTGTCCTGACATTAAATTCTCCATTTGACTCATATATTTCCCTGGTAGACCACTAGGGGCTCTCACATCCGAGATACACCGTTTGTGGCGACTTACTATCGTAAGTACTTAAGTCCCAGGCTTCATCATTTAACTCTTATTATTTTAGTTAATTGATGGAAATTAATCATTTCTCCACACTAGCCGTACATAATGTCAGGACAGCACGTTGGCTGTGGTAGCTCAAAGGTTAAGAGCGACTGGACGGAAACCACGAGATCCGTGGTTTAAATCCCGGCCATGGCATTGAATTTTTCATGTTGACTCTATCTATCAAAAACCTTAGCCTATGTACGGCTAGTGTGGAGAAATGATTAATTTCCATCAATTCACTTATGTTCTTGTATAATTGAAAACGTTTCAATTATACGACATAGTAAGTGAAGTTGAGTGTAAACATAGTGACTCAGAAATCAAACTCAAAAAGTAGATGATCATTTTCTGATAACCTAAAATAATTTTTACAAGGTTGCTTTGCTTTTCTTATAGATGGAGGAAATTTCTGAATATATGCGTAATGTTGAGCAGGCAGCTAATAAATCAGCAGAAAACTTACATCGCCTTAATACCATGCTGCAGCAACAACTACCTGCTACATTGGCTGAGAATGGGCGGTGACCCCACGCACCTCCTGTTTCTATTCCATGAGCTTTAATGTTGGTAATGTTAATGTTTACTAAAAATTGAAGTTACTAAAAGATATACAACCCCTATCTTTTGTAGCTTACATTTTTTATTCATTTTTATTGCATTAGTTTTCATAAAAGCATTGTTTAGTGCTTTATGTAATAAAAAAGAGCTTTGTGAAATGTAGAAATACATTTTGTAACTTAAGGATATTGATTACAAAACTGTGGCCTGTAATATAATTACTTGATCAATTTTTATGTAGTATCTCTAGTTTATGTATTTTGAATCCTTATACAACCAGCTAGGTTAGAATCAGCTTTAAAGTATGCAGAGTTCTTGCAGTATTAAAGACATCTTCTTTTGAAATAGGAAATTGAAATGCAGAGTATGGTAGCACTGGATTTTCATAATCAAAGTCAATACAGCATTCACGTAAAACAGAAGAGCAAATACTAATTAAACCTAAAAATTACATTCAATGGTATACAGCACCATGCTTTTAGTCACTAACTCACAATCAAATTCAAAAGGCATATAAATGGGTAAATAGCAGAAACTAAAGTTGTGGTCAAATTATTAGACTAAATGTGATAAATTTCAACATATTTCATTATCGAGATTCAACTAAAATTTAATAATATTTCATTATGTTGGTTATTTAGTCCTTAGACACAATTTATTTTTGGCTAAAACTGGTTTTCCAAGCTTTATGGCATATTGCAGATAATAGTGCCTCTAAAATTTGCTGCTGTTAGTTCTGAGGCAGGTAGGGTGAAGCACTGAATTATCCTGCTGAGGATTTCAAGAGAGATACAGAGACACTCTAGAACAAAATATGACAAATGAAATTGGCAAAATCTCACAATTTCTACTACAGAGTGGATTGAAACTAAATGTAGATAAAACTAAAGTTGTAGTATTCCAAAAGTCTAACAACCTTAAAGATAAAATAAATATAAGTATTAACAGTTGTACCTTGGACCAGGTAAACAACTAAATTTTTAGCTATAAATAAATATCGATGAAGGGCTATATACACAAGTAAACACTGTTAGTAAAAAAATTAACTTGGGACTATACTGTCTAAGACAATTAGCGAAATACAGGAACATATATATATTATAAAAAAAAACAGCTTGTTATGGCATAATTTATCCACATTTAGCCTATGGAATTGAAATTTTGTGGGCTTACAAGTTTTCCAATATTAACAGGATATTAAAATTACACAAAAAAGAAGGATCAGATGCATATATAACCTCCATTACCAACTGTCCTGTAGAGAAACATTCATAAAAACAAAATTACTAACCATAGTTTCTCTCTGTGTTTATAAAAGTATCTTGCTTGTCAAAAATAATAAGGAATTTAATGTGCTCAATAAAGACTGTCATAAGCATGATACAATGGGGGCAAATAACTATCATAGGGGGAGCACAAATAAAAACCAAACTAATAAAGATGCTTATAGAATTGGAACCTTATTTTATAATAAATTGCCAACACACGTGAAAAATAATGTAAATATTATTATAATATATGTACATTTCTGTAATTATGCTCTTGTACATAATTGTAAAAACTTTACTTTTAACTCTGACAATGCCAGATGCTCTTGTGAAGAGTCTACTGATTGCAGTAAAAGATTATTGTTATTTCAATGTTGGTGGTCAATGCAATGAACAAGGTGGATGCATGTAAAAGAAACATGTGTTTTGATAGTTGGGTAGTGAACAGTGATGAAAAATCTGTTTTTAAACAACAAAAAAATCTAACCTTTGAATATTTCATTCTTAATTGTGCTAATATTCAGAAATCAAATTAAACTATTTTAGTACTAAAGGTAGAAAATTGTCCACTTTAATGTTTCTTGAAGTAATGTTTTACTTTACAGTAAACTGATTTATGAATCAATGTCCATTAAACTAGACAAAAACTGTAAGCATTAAATCTAAACAGATGTGGTGGCTATATTGAGGTTAATATTATGAATCACTAACAAGAGAATACTTTAGTGTAATTATTTCAAATTTTTGCCTCGCCTTATCAAAATGCTTGATATCCGAGCAGTAATGGTCATTAATTTAATTGAAAAAGCTTAAGACAGTGAAGCAGGGGAACAAAAGGTGTCATATATAATGATATATAGTTCAATTTACTGATTGTAGAAAATATTTTGAATTGCTGTTTATTAAATGGACTATTTATATCAAGCAAAGTTTAGAAATTAGCATTTTCCCAAAATCTGCTCACATGGAATTAAAACATTTGCAGAGAATGCAGTAAAATGTGATAAATTTTGGAAAAAGCTACATGCAATATGCCAAAAGGAATAAAAATACTTTTGTTCAGTTTAAAAATATTTGTTGTCGACTAAGAGACTAAGGGTATATTATATTAGTATATTGATTTTTTAAACATATTAATAATGGAAAGATTTGGAAAGTAGAGCATTACTTAAAAATTCAGTTACATACTATTAGAAGAGTGCATAATCAGAAATTAGTTGAATGGTGTTTAGTGACATAATTGATCACATCTATAGTTTAAAACTTGAAAGAATATTTTTGTAATATTTTATTTTTTCTATGCCACACAGGGCATTGTGCCTTACCATTCCTTCTAATTCACATAGATTATTTCTTAAACAGTATTTTGATCTTACCATATGAGTTGAAGTTCTTGATTTCTTTGCCAAATAGGTTTCATTCCAGGTTCTTTCTTCAACTTTGTACTTAAAGATTATCTTAATTATACTTAATAAAAAGAACATGGTCACTAGGTAGAGCTCCGTGAAATTTGCAAGGTGCAATAATTTTTCTAATCATTTATTGTAATTTTGGATATTCTCATTGTGCCATAAATCAACTTTTGAACTGCAAAAATAATGCAGATGTATATAATACAAGAAAGCACAAATAAGATGTATAAACAAATTTTAGTAGCAGTTTTGTATAAAAAAAGAGTTTGATAATATTATATTTTAAGCAATATTTTAATCTTTTGATGGCCTGTAGCTTTTCATAACATATGCTGAGTTTTCAATCTTACATTGTAAAATTAAATGAAAATGAATATGAAAAATGACACAGAAATGATAATATTATATGCATGGATGTAGGAAATAAAGAAATTAAAAATAACATAGAATATGAAGCCTGTGCTATGAATTCATAGCTAATATCATTCTATAATTATTCAGTCTTCAGTAAATTCTTTGCAGTAAATTTAGACAGCTTTGTAATACACTGAACTCTCGCCACTCCTTGCAGATAGGGTGCTTGATTAGCAGAAATTCTGGATTATTGATTTGATTAATGTTTGGCTATACACTACACTTTATTATTCTGAAGATACATTAATTCTATACAAAACTTTTACATTTGGTGTGCACAGACAGTATCAGTCACTATGAAACATGTCTCAAATTTGTAGTTGCCACAATGATGATATGCAATGGCAGCATGCTTTATCATGCAACCTCTTTGCAGCTATCAAGCTGAGGTCTAGCGTAATGTGTTTCCTTTAGAAGCCGTAGTATTCACTGAACTCTAAAGAAAGCCACAAATTCAATAACGCAAGCAACAATAGTATACAATAACAATAAAATTGTTGACATATTGTCGCATCATTTCCACTTTTAACATTACGCTAACTGCAAGAGACTGGATGTGGGCCAGATTACTGAGAGGCCGGACCACTGAGGGTTGGATTAGTAAGAGTTTAGTGTAACTGTTTATGAGATTATGAAAGCTTGACTAACAAAACGCATAAACAACTTTCTCTTAAGTACATCTACAATGAAAATGCAAGTAATATATTTCTTAACCAATCAATTTTCCACATCAGCAGAGAATTTGTCTTTGCATAATGATATAACAACAAAATTATGTACCTATTTATTTGCATAATTACATAATTTATTTTCCTGTTGCCTTATAAAATTGTATTATAAATTCTGAATGAAATGTAATGTTAAACATTACTAATAATTAAACGGCATGAATATTTTCCACTGAGATGCTTAAAAATTGGCTGATAAATGGCTGTACTCTACGTTGACACACATTAGTGTATTAACATTTTTATAATTTGTACAAACTGAAACTGGAATAAGAAATACTGGAAATGTGATGTTTATATTATAAATTATTATATTATAATATTCCTAAACTGGAATTACAAAACTGTATTTATGTAGCTTTTAAAAATATCAACACATAGCACTGGAATCTAGATATTTTAAGACACCCCCCCACCCCCAATTAGAACCAGTTTCACGGGACTCTAGCTATAGATCTTTGGAGACAGTAATAAAACAAAAAATAGGCTTTTCACAATCAGCACAAAAGCAAATTTAGTACTACTGTTACTTAGGGGAATCTTACCGAGGCTGCAATCTGGTAAGATGCAGTTGCTTGATGAAAAATATTATATTGGAGCTCAGAAATGTAGGAGCACTGCTATAATTACAAGGGAATTGATGTTGAAATTTGACTACAAAGGCAAGAATTTTAGCTGGCTGAAAAACTCCCACAATGCATTATTGTTAAGCGTTTTGTTTGATGTTCAATAATTCTGTAAAATAATGTGGTGGTTTGGTGTTGTAAACAAGCCTATGTCTTTATTCAGAGAGCTACAACATTATTCAAAGCATTTTGCACTGTTGTGTAATGTGTTTTTTGCTTACCTGTAACGGTAGTACATATATCAGTTTTGCATAATTGTGAAGGTTATAATTAGGGAGCAATTTAACAGGCAAATCTTAGCAAGTGCACAGGCGTAAAGACAAAGCAACCCTGACATGTCATGTGGTAACAGGGCAAGTGGAAAAAGCTAGTTTTGCAAGCAAATATTTCATGAAATAAGCAGCACAAAAAATCCACTTAGTATTAGAAATCCATCTAGAGAGTCTAGAGTTCTTAAATGGGTCTCTGGGTGCACTGGACCTCTGTTATTGATACAGATGTGCTCCTTTATCAGACCATGGAAGATGTAATCTATTCAATCTTGGGAATTCATCTTCCATCTTTCATTTGCATGTAGTAGTAAATATATTTCTCCTTAACTGTGTTCTAATGAGTCTTAAAAATGCAGAGTGTAACTGTGTACTGTAGATTGCATGTTTTATATATATTTCCACAGTTTACTTACACATAGCACTCAGCCTGACATTGCATCTAGATCTGATATAGTAAGTGCCTGCTTTACTTGGCAGTAAAGGTCCACAAAATTGACTCTCTGGTTATAACCTTACTCCTTAGTAGCTTAGCAGTAATTCTGATACAGATGGTTACTGAAATATTTAGGTTTCATTTTTTGAAATGTTGAAACTCGTGCAGTTCCTCTTCAATTACATTGGAGTTTTCCATATTCATAGCAGAATATTTACAGTGATTGTATTGATGTTAAAATGTAAAGATTAAAACAAGATGTACTTCCAAGAAATATAAAATGATTTGTATGTATGTGCCATAATATACATTTAATGTGATTATGAAAAAAAAATTTCATGTATTGATGCTTTTCATTCAGATTCAGTCTCTGTAATTTTAAGACCTTCATTTCCAAAAAGAAGTTATATTACAGCCAGTATTATGGCTGTAATATGTAACAAGTTAAGAAATCTAGGGCTGTATCAATAGTTTTTATATTAGTTATGTCTATCTTTACACAAAGTTTGCTCTAAAGGCAGTCTAACTGTATGATGATTATAGAAATTGAATACAAGGTCTGGTCCACACCTGAATGCAATTGCCGGCAAACAGAAATACAAATGCTTTTGAACAATTGCATTGAATGTAAACAGCTTATGGAACCTTACTTCATTTGCATTATTGTGACAAAAACACAAAACATAAGGTTCACCTTTTAAACTTATTTATTTGTTATTAAAATCATTAGTGCAATGGTAACTTACAATCACCTTCTCTTTTATACAAATACACAACTTCTACACAGCTCTTTAATGTTTCTTTATGTCTATTTAGCAAGCACCACTTGTGCTGCTATTAATATCTTTGATGTAGACACAGCTTCACCTCTTACGTAGAGCTGGATGCCAACTCTGAATTCAACTCCAGTATTCACTTAAAAACTGCTTCACTGTGTGTTCCACTATCTATCGATTCTTCACCATCGAGCTGTACTTACTGACTCATAAACTGCTTTACTGCACTGCTCCATGACATGCTGACTTGTCACCTTGGAGCTTAGAACGTACTACTCTGTTGACTTACACAAATTGACAAACCGACTGACTTGTGAACTGCTCCACTGTGTCGACTCCTCACCATGGAGTCTCACTCATTGACTGACACTCTAGTTTGAAACACACATAAACAATTCTTAAAACTAAACACTCACCTCTAGGCTTTGCAATGACTTTATACAGCTGTTGTGCACATGATTTGTTCCATTAATTGAATGTTCTCAAATTAATTCTGGAACAGTAACAAACTGTATTGAGCAGTAATAGTACAACTCACTTCGTGATGTCAGCTAGTGGCTGTCTTTGAAGGCTGCGCTTTTCCTGCTCTCCAGCCAATAAACAACAGAACCGGAGTCATTGCCCCATCCATTCAACTTTCTCACTGGCAACAACAGTGGCACCTAAATTGCCTGTCTCAACTCCTCTCCATAATAAGCTTTGCGATCCAAGTGTGACAATATTTAAATAGTATTGACACCTAGTTGCAAACATGTCTGTGCAAAATAGCTGCAAGTATTAATACTGCTTACATATATCTCATTCAAGAAAAAGGCAAGTAAAAGACAGTAGTGGAGCATACATTTTTCCAGTATGTTGCAAAGATACAGAAAACATTATAAAGAATTTGAAATTAAATAATGCTGGAGAAAAATTTGTGACATTAAGTGATTTTAAGTGTTGATTCAAATGATACCTCTCTAATGTACACTGTTCTTGCCAATGGGCAAATTATCAACCAGTCATCAACATGTTAACCAATCTGCTCCTACTTATAGCCTTAGAATAAAAACAACAGTGTACCTTTGATGGAGAAATCTCAATGATTTCAATCAGTGACAATGCTACTGCAGTCATTATTTTCAATATTGAATTGTTTCCTATTTTATCTCTGCATACAGCTGAAAGGAATTGCAATAGGTACTCTTTGCAGGTTAGCAAAATAACAAATAGAATACACAGGAATGTCAATATCAACCAATCACTGATATTGGGGAAGGGATTCCAAAAAGTTTGTATTGAATAAATAAGACGTAAGAGGAAAGAAAGGCATTTAAGTCATTTGTTGACTCATTCCAACATTAATCATGTTGCTCCACTATATACCATATTCCTTTTTATTTATAGGGTTTTAAACAATTTGCATACATTTGTTTGGTTGTTTGGAGCAATTATACGCAGGTGTGGACTAGGCTTAATATCATGGCTCATCTTCAGATAGTGTAAATGGTTTCTGCTATATACGTACAGACCTTTAGTCCTGCTTTCTGTAGTATATTCTAACAGTTCGAGCATTTGGTTTCAACATTTAAACAGATCATAACTAGAACATAGCAGAAAGCTGTTCTGTGGCTGATAATATATAATTTGCTTAGGTTTTCACGGCTGGCGTTAATCCAATAAAATGTATTTCTCGGGCTTGTGGGCTGTGGTCCAAAGGATGAAACTTCACCTGACGTTTCGCTCATAACTCCGACGAGCATCTTCAGAGGATGATTCTAGCTGGGTACTTGCTGGAATGTCGTTTGGCATGAGGCCTCGTCAATATATAGGCTGGTCTCTCCACGCCTACTTGCCTGCCATGTTTTGATGTCACGTCCCTTTTTAGTAAGGTTCTGGTAGAGGAAACCTTAACACATCTCGCTGAGTTGTTCCCTAAGGACATTCTAACTCTCTTCCGCCACTGCCTGACTACCAGCTACTTCCTATGGAACTGGAGCTACTACGAACAGAAAGAGGGAGTTGCGATGGGCAGTCCTCTAAGTCCAGCAATTGCTAACTTCTACATGAAGAAGTTCAAAAAAATGGCAATAGAGACCCCCATGTACAAACCAAAAATGTGGTGCAGATACGTAGATGACACGTTCGTAGTATGGCCGCACGGAGATGAATTGGAAAATTTTCTTCAACACATCAACAGCATCAATGAAAATATAAAATTCACGATGGAGAAGGAGACACACGAAAGGTATCCCCTTTCTGGATGTTCTGGTCACCAGGAAACCTGATAGGACTCTGGGACACACGGTTTATAGGAAACCAACGCATACAGACTGCTACCTCCAAAAATCTTCAAATCACCACCCACGGCAGAAGGTTGGTATAATAAAAACCTTAGTGGAGCGCGCCAAACATATTTTTGAACCGGATGCGCTGAAGCAAGAACTACAGCACCTTCACAGAGCGCTACAGGCCAATGGATACGCTCCAAAACTGATAAAACGGGCCACAAATCCTAGAAGGCTGCTGGTAAGCACAGAGATGACAAAACAACACAAGAAGGCATTCCTGCCCTACATCAGTGGCGTGACAGACCGGATTGGCAAATTGTTGGAGAAAGCCAACATAAAAACGATCTTCAGGCCAACCAAGAAGATACATCACCTGAGATCCACAAAGGACAGACGAGATCCTCTCTCGCTTCAAGGAGTTTATCGCATACCATGCAGCTGTGGCCGGGTATACATCGGCACGACTAAGCGCAGCATAAAAATCCGAATAAAAGAACACAAAAGCAATTGCCGGCTTGGACAAACAGAAAAATCGGCCGTAGCTAAGCACGCATTGCTGATGGGCCATGACATTAAGTTTGAAGAAACTACGATTTTAGACAGCACTGTCCAGTATCATGCCAGGCTCTATCAAGAAGCCATCGAAATTCAAAAACATAAAAACAATTTCAACAGGAAGGAAGAAATATCACATCTTCGCAAAGCGTGGATACCGGTATTACAAGACACAAAAGTAAAGCCATAGAGATCAACCGGACCAATAGCAGCACACACTCACAGTCGCATGGAGATTGGCTGATAAAGGACCATGGCAGGCAAGTAGGCGTGGACAGACCAGACTATATATTGACGAGGCCTCGTGCCGAATAACATTCCAGCAAGTACCGAGCTAAAATTATCCTCTGAAGAAATGTCAGGAGAAGTTTCATTCTTTGGACCACGGACCACAAGCACGGGAAATACATTTTATTGGATTGATAGTGTATAACTTAAAGTCACTGAACTGCTCGTGTAATCGGTTGAAGGAAGAAAATGCTGGATGCTCTTTTTAATCCAGAACACATCTACATAAATAGCTAGGATACAGCAAATTGCACTCACTTTACATTTTCTCCTAGGTGTGCCTTAAAAATTAATTTTCAATACTTTATACCCAATAGTTTGGCACATATCATTTCTCCGCTATTATACTTTGTATGTTTACTACATAACAGCTTTATCCTAAACAAATTTAATTATTCATTCTAGCAGTCCTTAACAGAAGCTTAAAAGCAGTGCTTTCCCTCTGTTTCAGTTATTTAGCAGAAATGATTGCACTTTACTACAACCAGATTGAATTCAATTTTAACCTGTAATATGGCACCTAACCCTTGTCTACCATTACCAATTCAATTCGGTAGTAAGATCTTCCTAAAGAGTTTATTAATTCTACCCTTTGTGTCTTAGGAATCCAAAGAATCTAACTGAATAAACAGAAATAATTTTCATAAAACAATTTGTAGTTGCTTTTTTTCAAGAAATCTTTTTTTGTTTCAGTAATATTGTGAATATTATTTTGGAACATATTGAAAGTTTCAAAAGAGAACATCAAACTAGTATAAAGAGGAAAATCACGGATGTCTGTACATTTTTTTAAGTTAGTCACTGTTCATTGACACCAATTGCAAGAACAATGTTCATGGAGATGTCCTTTGATCAGGTTTAAACTTTATATTGTAATTAAGGCGCATAGAATAATAATCCCAGATCCCAACCAAAGTTCATTTTGAGATAAATGTCATTTTCTGTTTATTTCCAAAACCTGAAAGTAGTTAACATTAAGCCTTGATATTTTATGGGTATTTAAATTAAGGGATTTCAAGTCTATAAACAAATTTTTGAACCATTCTGATTAATAGTTTTCTTGATTTTGTGTTGTTTCTTAAAACAAAAATTACACAAAACAGAAAAAAATGGTGTAAAATGCCGAATCCAGCTTAATTTCCAAATCTTCACATTTTTCATCATTGTACTTAGCTTTCTTTATCCTTCCCTGTTCACTGTACTTCTGCTTAACTTAAACCATGATACTTGTGAACTTTTACCTCTTTTCTTAAAATAAGCTTTTTGATACACTTATAACAATCTCAGGATTATCATGATCCCAATGATGGATGTAAACTTATGCAAAAGCAAAGGAAACCCATCGACATCTTATTTTCAAATTACAAAGTTTGAAATGATACCATTCTGTATGTCAACAAATTCTTGCCTGTTCATTTGATTTATGAACTATTTACCACTATTTCTGCACAACTTTCTCCTCTTTATTACCTATTCAGTTGCCCTTCTCATTCATTCTTTCCTCTCTCTCTCTCATTCAGGAATAGCATCTGCAGACAGCGCCATATTCACTACCATTCACTACAATGTGATGAACGTGTACTGGTCATAAACAAAGCACTCATATTATTAAATTTTAGATGAGTCGTATATTTTACACATCTGCTTCACTCATAATTGGGATATGCTATTTTTACACTGAGAATGTGTTCATTTTCATTATGGACAAATTTTAAAGGTGAAAAATAAAAGCTTTGTCATATCCCAGTTCGTTTGATACTTCATCACATGAAATGTAGATGGCAGCTGTACAAGCTCATGCTTCTATCTCAAAATTTGATGGCATTTGAGATCTGCTGTTATTATTCTGAGCACCTCAATTGTTTCCTTTAATCAGATTCCAATATTGATTCGTTACTTTTAAAATAAGATAGAATCTTTTATGTGTAAAAGTTTGGAATTACATTTTTTTTTTTTTTACTGTAACTTCTTTTTCTATATTTCAATTTACTAAAATGTTTCAGAGACTGTTATATGCATTATCAACCTTAATTCACTGCCATGATATCATAGTTTAATAAATTTAGTTTATTTTTGTGTATGAATAATATTTAAAACCCCATCTGAGAACAATTATTATTATTCATATGCAAAAATAAGAGTTTATTAGATTTTGATATCCCTTATAAAAAGGATCTCATTGTGTAGTACTCCAGCCAGAGTCAATGGAGAAAGCACAGCAGTGAATCAAGACAACGGTCTTCAACACATGTGCCATTAAGTTTTGGTGTAGAAATAGTTTAAGATGAATAAAAGCATTTCAGGATAAACATTTCAGAGCAAAACAGTAATCCCAGATTTTTACATGTAAATGTTAAAATAACTCCATTGTATATACTCCAAAGAAAGTTTAAAACGGAATGTAGCTGTCAGTTTAAGTTGCTAGAGAAAAATGGTTTCTCTTTAAAACAAGCAGTATTGTTATATTATATTATATTATATTTTCATGTACATATGTAAAAAGAAAGATTTGTTTTAACTGTATATCATTCTGTGCAGGTTATTTATTTATAATTAATTTTTATCTTGTTTGTGGTTTATTTATAAAGGCAGTGTTAAGATTGTGAGTACTTTTGGAGAACCAGTTTTTATATAAATGAGTGAAAGCTGGCATACAGGTATATATTATAGTAAAGAGAAGGTGCCACTTCCTTTATCATTTCCATTAATTTTTAATTAAACCTTTGTAGAATTGAAACTTCTTGGTAGTAAAGTTTCCTTAACAGGTATTGAATTTATAATTAGTAATGTTTTGAATATGTGTATTATGGGTAAAGTTAAGACAAATATGGAAAATCTAAAAGCTGAGGACAAATTGGCTTAGTTAAAAGTCCTATACCACCTAAGTAACTTTTGAAAACTGTTCAAAAATACAAATTGTTAGAGAACTCTGCATCTGACGTTTTAAAGAGAAGTAATTGCGGCTTTATTATTTTAAATAGAAAACTGTCTTTTTTTTTCTTTTCTTTTTTTCAGATTCAGTTGGTACTCTTTAGTAGCTCTTAAACAAGTACAGCATATGAGAAACCGTTCTTGTAGTGTTTCATTCTATATGAATTCATAAATAGGTTATGTTTTACTCTAGTGTCATATGTGTGGATTTCTGCATTTGTTTTAAATGAACTTAAGTGAGCCTTCATATAAACAAATGTTATATATATACTTGCTAAAGGTAAAATTTCTAATTTTTTAAAATATGGTTTACAGCTAGCTGATGTTGGGAGGTTCATCATAATTCTGATTATTTTCTTTTGTACTTTGAATATTTTATCACTATCTTTGGAATATCCCCCAAAAATAATACTGTATGCTAATAAGCTTTGAACATATGCAAAACGTATTTATTACTCTATGTCTACGCTAGACATGCCTTTAACTGTTCTTATTAGGAAGCACCTTTTACTCAGTTGTTTTACCAATGCATCTATGTGGGATTCCCAACTCAAATTTTCATCAATTATAAAAACCAAGAATTTGACATTTTTAACGTAATTTATTTGGCATTGCCCCAAGGTTACATTTGGATATATTTGGTTTTTATTTATCTTGTTATGGAAGCACAGTGCTACTGTTAGCAATAAACCAATTCCAGGTGTATTTCAAACTATAATGTATATCGAGATTTAACTGTATTGGAACACCACAGTGAAGCGAATTAATTATTAATTTTTAGATGAGTCGTATTTATTACACATCTGCTTCACTTTCGTACCTATCAAAAAACAATTACAACATTAAAAACCTACTTCACAGTAATAATACTGATAAGATAAAACCCGAGGAAAGGTCAGGCATTTACAAGATTAATTTACATAGGGAGGACAAAAAGAAATATAGGCACTAGAAAGAAAGAACACTTCAGGCACTTAAGATACAAAAATATTGATAAGTCCGCAATAGCAGCTCATTTCTGGTCTGAAAATCATGAAATTGAAGATAGCACAGAATTACTAAAATACATACAAAAACATAGTGAACTCGTCATATGGGAGAGAATATACATAGAAAAGCATAAAAACCAACTAATGAACTTTGAAATCCCGCCAGAAGAGAATCCCACATTTAAGTTCATCACTAAATCAACAGATGGCAGCAGCAACTCCAGAATTACCCACACCCACCACACCACTGGATCAAGCTTTAGTCGCATAAGAGCAGAAGATGCAAACGATGATTTGCGAAACATGTCCTCAAAATAGGTATGAAGTGAAGCAGATGTGTAATAAATACGACTCATCTAAAAATTAATAATATAATGTATATGCTGATTTGCAGCACGCCTGTCATTTGTTTATATCAGTAGAAACATGTTTATTGATAATGATTGATTACAGATGAATGGGATTGAAATTGACATCTAGTGTGTTAACTAATATTCTATCTGATGTTGAGGGAAAAGAAAAGCATTCTAATTGTAATGATAGTTGCTATAGAGATTAGCAACAACCTCATTGCAAGGCTGCAAATTTATTTAATAATATGCATTCAGATTGTGCTTCATTTCCATGTAGAATGGCCAAAAGGATTGTAAGAAAATTCATGCTGTATGCAGGTACTTGCTGAAAAGCTACCGAGTACTATCAGAATATGGAAAAAAGATGTTGATGTACTATTTCAAAATAAGTTACATTCAGTTACTAATATAATTTTTTATTTCCTTGCATATGCCTATCTCCATACATCAAATTTTGTGTTAATCAGCTATGCTTCAAAAGATATTTAGGTGATGCAGACTTTTAACTAGCCCTGTATGTTAATATGAATTAAGATATTTTGTTTACAAATATTTTAATTTTACATGTATATGGTGAAATTATCAAGGTAATTATATTTGTAATTTTGTGTTATTCAAACTTCTCTAGAAATTTCAGAACTAAATACTGATGGCCTTTTTCAAGATTCAGATGGTGTTTTTCAAGATGGGGTTTGTATGTAATTACGTTACCCCTGTAGAATGATCTTAAAATAAGCGTAGTAATAACAAATCATCTTTTAAATATATCACTCATCATATTTCTGCAACCTTATATTTTATTCCACATAAGATAAATTATTCAAATCTGTCCAGGTAACAACTGACTGATGTATTGCTATCATTCTGACTGGTGATTCACATTTTCTGAGCAACATGCCTCAGTATGTACGATTCACAAAATATAATTGCCACTCTATGAAAATTCATTTATAGCAGCATATAACAGTAACATACTAATTAGGAATGGGTCGATACCAGTTTTTCTCAATACTGATGCACAATATTTTCCATGATACCCTATACTTTGATAACTCAAGACCAACATTCTTTCTTCTAGTTTCAAAACAAAATATAATTTTGGGAGATCTGTGTAATGCCAGTAAAATTAAATAGGTGCACATACTGAATGAGGTAAAACTTAAAACCATCAGTGTTCTTATTTTTAAACCTGCATTGGTTGTTTAAAAGCAAAGCAGTCCATGTTTATAAGTTTTTGTTCAAAAATACTAGCATTTTCACTCTTTTGGGGTCAAGTTTGCTTCTTTTTCCGTCACATATGAGTCCTGCTGTGCTAAATAGTCTTTCAGAGAAAACTATTGCAGTTGAAGCACACAAATATTTAGCAGCTAATTTTTTTTTTTTTCTATGTTCTGGAAATTTTGAATTTATTTTCCAGTAATCCAATGCACTAGAAAGAGGAGGTGACAAATCCTCTTAGAGATATGCAGTGATTTCTTTTTGAGAACTGTTAACACTGAATTTGACACATGATTATTTTCTTGCATAAAGTTACTGTGCAGGTACCACATTCTTGGTAGTTTCTTGGGCTTTGTAATGTTCTACTTCTGGCAATAATATTTTCTGAAGTAGATATCATTCAATGTTGATACCATGCAAGTATCGTGAGTGTCGAGGTATCGCAAGTATTGAGCATCCATCCTGGACACCCATTCTTAGTTAGCAAAGTTTGTGAAACTATTTCTAACTTAATGGCAATGCAAAGATTACTGAATTTATGTTTTCCTCACTTTCTTTATCATATTTCCGTCCATTTTCCTGATAAACATCAGAGAACTCAACCTTTTTGTTGTAAGCATGTGCTTAAGAAGTTTCACATTGCTTGCTTTTTTCATAGCTTTAATGAATTTTTGTTAGGTTTAATATTTTTCAGTTTAAGTATATGGAAATTATGAAATTATGACATATATATATTCCTCAGGAACATAAGGGCATGTTGCTGTAGAAAATGCTCTGAAAATAATAAAAATATTTCTAAATATAAGTGTAATGCTGTTAGAAGGTAGTTTGTTGGTATTTTATCATTGATTGTTGCAAAGTTGTAGTATGTTTGTGAAGTTAAAGAAGGTAGAATTTGTTGTAAAACATGTTTGGATAAAATATATTTTTACATATATTAATGAATGTTAAGGATGGATGTTATAGAAACAGTGAAAGGAAAATATTCAAAGCTTAGAGGTTAAATTAAAGCTTGCAGTTGTTTCAGTTTCATTATCCGTATGTAGTTTTACAAATTTGATACAAACAAATCTTCAGAATTCATACAGTGCATATTTTTACTGTTTGCAAAGTGTATTTAAAGTATTTAGGTATTTATCAAATTGAATTAGAATGACAATAAAGTTAGATGTGCTGTTTACAGTTGTTGACAAAATTCTAGTAAGTATTGCTTGAGATTTCTGAGTATATTTTCCATAATGTCTGTATGCATGCATGTGTGAGAGATAGAAGATCATAACTCAAAAATAAAATGTTGAATAATTACCAAATATTGTTTTGCAAAGGGTATTAAAATGTGTTTTTATTTTCAAGATACAAGAGGATTAGTTATAACCACTATAAGCACAGTATTTGAAACACAGTGTGAGTTCCTTTAGAGCCTCATCCTTTTCCTTTATAACCTTTAAAGAAATGTGTATATAGTGTTAATGAACTAAATTGAAATAATTTCAGTGATTGTAGCTGTAACCAATATAAGCAAGTTGAGATAGGCACTGCGTGGTCTGCAGCTGAACATAACACAGTTAATTGTGTTAAACCTAATTGGCATCAGATGCTGATAAGTTGGTATTTAAACAAGATGGATGAAATTATTGGATTAGAATGTCTTTAAAACTGCTTCCTGAGTATGGAAATGTCAATTCTTACTCATTAAGTAAGAGCTCATAGCTCATTATTGGTGTTCCCAAGACTTCATGCCTCAAATATCTCACAAATCTCGAACTAATCACCTGCTGTGCAGCACTGAACAGCGATTAACTGCCTTCTTGCATCATATAGCCTACTCTAGTGGTGTTTCTGTAACTGTTCTGGTGGCTCAACCCATAATACTGAAAACTGGTATTCCAAAGGTCATTGGTTTGGTTCCTGTCTTCTTACCTTATCCCTAGTAGCACCATTTACAATGGTATTAGGGGAGTCTTGTTCCTCTATCTCTTAAGCTCGGGTCTGAAGAACCAAAGCTTTGGATCCGATAGAGAACCAGGATGGGCGCTCAGTCCGATGCTTGATGTGAGGGTGAAGGAAGTGGAAGAGGGAAGGAAGATCAGTGATAGGAAAGATGATGATGGAGTAATTGGTGAAATACTGGCAGGGGAAACCCGAGGACCTGGAGAAAACCCACTCCAGTGCTATGTTGTCCACCACAAATCTTACTTTGCTGTCGCCTGGGATTGAACCCAGGCCACGTGAGAGCCAAGTGGTCTAACCACTTAGCCACGACACAACCAAGGCTCCTATCATGTCTTTTTAATATGTAAATTATAATAGGAATAAATGGCATGTTTCATAAATAACTGCCCAATAATTGTTAATTGAAATACACAAGAAATTTTGGACAGAGTACAACAGTTGTTCCATTGTCACTGTCAACTTTGCATTGAAAATGCCTGTTGCCATTTTGAGCAGTTCCTATAAGCCTGATGTAAAGAGTTGCATTTACTTTTGATTTTATGTAAGCTCATTCATGCTTTAAACTACCTCCTATTTAGACACACAACATGTGAAAGTATTAAGCAGGATTCAACCTTTCTTAGAATTATAATTAATTGCACTGAAAGGTGAAATTACTCGTAAAATGCATACATTTACACAAGAATTAAAAGCTTAGATAAAATATTAAAAAAGCAACCAACCAAAAAAATTAAACAAACAAAAAAACAAAAAAAAAAGGAAGGAGACTTGAAGTCGTAAACTTTCACTTGAAAGCTAATGTTATAACCATTGCTCTGACACATCTATTCATTTTTGTGTTGTGCACTCAAGTGGTATCATTTGCAGTGACATACTGGCACTTTAGAAACTAATAGCCAAACTTCCACATTTGGACCAACAGGCCATAAGTCTCTTATGATATATTACTTGTTTAATTTATCTCCGCTTGCGCTGAAAATATTTTGGGGTAGTTTATTAACACTCTGTATATTTACTGTGTTGAATAAGATATTTTACACTGTTATCTACATGAAAATAAACCATAATTATAATGAGACTGACACAACTGCATGCTGAATTATGTTGAACTAGTCCAATAAGCAACAGCATATGTTGCATTATGTAACGCATTTTATTGAATACAAATGTTGACAAGTACTAAAATGCATATTCAGTAAATGCAATTGCAATGAATATTTTTATGAAAACATTTATTTTCCCATAACTTTCCCACATATATATTAAAAAGGCAATCAAAGTGCATAAAATATGGATAGGTAACATAAGTTTACATAAACCTACATTGAGAGGCTGAGTCTTTATCACAGTTTATCACACTTAATGTTAAAATGAAGATAGCAGCTCTCATCAGAGACATTTTTCTGTATAAAACACAGTGACCTATTACCATATTCAGTGTTGGGAAATCTTCAACCTTGCAAGATTTCCATATTAAAAAACAAGTGAAAATCTCAATTGACAGATTGGAAGTATAGTGAAATGTTTCCAGCGCCCTTTTGGAGAAGTGTTTTAATAATAATAATAATAATAATAATAATAATAATAATAATAATAATAATAATAATAATAATAAACAACCTGCTTCTTTGCAGCAGGTTGCACCTCTTATGTGGTATGCACCTTAGTGCTGCTTAGTGGGTGATGCAGTATTAATGTAATCCTTAATGAAATGAAAATACACTTTACATAGGCTTCTTTCATTATGTTGAATAAAATTGAATTAAAAAACAAAACAAAGTTGCTCTGAATATTATAAAAGCAATTTTAGACCACTTAATTTAAGACTGTCACTTGCTTTACTGCTGTTGGCAGTAGAAATTGTTCATTGTACAAAGTATAAACTTGAAAGAAATTGAGATTGTGTCGAGTACCAGCTGATGATATGAGCAAAAGCTCTTGTGAAGCAATGTGTCAATATCTTCTCGATTCACTTTTGTGCTCTTTGTTCATTGTAGTTGATTAAAGTCAGCACCATGCCATTATGTATGTATATTAATCTGAAATCCAGAATGCCAGATCACTGTTTACCTTTTCTTTTTGTTTTTATTAACATCCTCCAACTTTGTCATATCAGAAGGTGAATGAAATGGTGAAATGATACTCAAATGAGCCCAAGGCCCATCAAACTTAGAGTTACCCAACATTCATCTTTCAGGATAAGGGAAAACCCTGGAAAAAGCTTTATTTAGATAACTTATCCTGACCGAGATTCAAACTCAGGATCTCTTGAAAGTGGGGCAACATGCTATCCCCACATCACAGAGGTAAGCTATCGATGACAGTGACGTTCTACCATTAGCTCCTGAAACATGTTTTTGATATTAAATAAGGTGATGTATTGTCAAAATCGATTCAATGATTAATTTAATCATAAACATATTTATTTGAAAGGTTTAAACTACAACTACTGATGTTCTCGTCATTTGCATTTAGTATGCAAAAAGATTTTCCTAATTTCAGAAGCAGTTGAATATACTCTGTTAAATTGGATATTATAGTATAGTATTACAGTTAATCTTACAGATCAGAATCCAATTGCTGTGTAACCAAATCAGAAGAGATCTGTGAGAGTTCATAATAGCTTGTAATGTATTGCAACAAATTGACATCCTTTTTATGTAGACAATGTTCTGAATGAGAAAACCCAGCTGTTTGTTTTTTCAACACATAGTATCTTAACATTGTTCTAATACTCCACTTTGTATGGCTGAATGGCCATATCTTGAAGGTCAAAAGAGAGGATGTTTTCACCACAAGGTCATTCAAATTGCATCAGGAATTCTTTATCATGGGATATAAGCATTTATACCCCAAAGAATAGCTGGACTACTTGATAAATTCTGACTGTATTTCTTATGAATGAATGCAATGTTTCATAGGCTCTTGTGTCTAAGTGAAAACATGTTTGATTTTTATATACAAATATAATAATTTGTAACTTAAAAAACTTCACTAATTTTATGATAAATATGGTCATAATTTCTTATAAGATAAGTGAAGTTTTTTAAGTTACAAATTATTATATTTGTATATACTAATTTGCTTCATATTTTACATGTTTGATTTAGCTGATGCACTAAATCACGTTTCTGCAATAGCTACTCTGCTGACCAAAATCAGAATTTGAGATGTTGGATAATAAAGTTATGCATTTAATAACATCAAAATTTGAGACCTTCGATAATACATTGCATGGAAATATTTGTTCAACTTCCATCTTTAGTTTGTGTTTCATAAGTCAAACTTGGATCATAACTGTGTCTTACAGGTTTACTGTATGACTAATATTTCTATAATATTTTGTTGTACAATGTACAAGAGCAATATTGAATAAAACATTGAAGTGTGGAACTATTCTGAAGCAGACAGTACTAAAAATAACAGAACAATGTGCAAAATATGTATTAACATATAATACAACAAATTTAAAGAAGCATCATCTGATAGACATTAATTATTATTCCACATTATCTGTGTGTAGGTAGAGTCAGACAGAAAAATTCAATGCCATAGTTGGGATTTGAGCCGTGGATCTTCCAGTCTCTGTCCAAAACTCGCTGGGTTGCTATTAAACTTGAAAATTTTACCATAAAACACACAGCACACTGTTGTGGCATTACAACTATTTTGTTTTGTTTGCATAATAGTGTCATGACACTGCAAACATCATCACTCATTTGTTAACTCCCAACCTTTCCCTCACGTTACAGAAAATTGTACATGAGATATGTACATTAACTTCATAAATATTGTCACGGCAACGGGCATAAAAGTTTCGGCACAAATAAGAAAACAGTTGGCAGATAAAGTTTCATGGTAATAATGAGCCTTGCTAAGCAGTTAACAATAGCGCGTTTAGTGTAAGCAGATAGCCGGCAATACAGATAGGTGAGATAAAAGACTTAACGGCCCAGACATTTCCGGAAGGTGATAGAATATTTGGATTACGTCATTAGATGCCTTGTTGATTCCAGAAAAATCTAATGATTGTACAGAAAAGTCTGGAATTGATGAATAGGTGTATAAAAAGAAGCCGTGGCTTGTGATGAGTCAGTTGTGTAACAAGAGTGTTGTTGTAACAAGAGCTAATGTAATCAGCTGTCAGGGTTTTTTATTGTCATCGACCTTGGAAGATTGTGTTATTATGTGATGTAATGTCGTTACGTGAGAATTGAACAGTGTATCTCTACGGAAATAAAGGAAATTTTTAATTTCTGCAACTCGCCCTTTTAATTCTACGAACCCACAAAGTCACAACTAGTGTCAGGAGTGGGACGACATGGAGACTGCATTGGAAATGATTCTGGAGAAGATGATGGAAATAAAGGCCGAACTCACCTCGGAAATAAAGACGGCGAATGACAACCTCGCTGTGAAAACAGAAGCGGCAAATAACAACCTGGCCACAGAGCTGAAACAAATGAAGACGGCTAACATCACTGAGAAAATGGAAGAAATGAAGAAGGTAAATGACACCCTCGCCGCGAAGACGGAAACGGCAAACAACAACCTGGCCGCGACGATGGCTACAATGAAGGCCGAATTAACCACAGAAATGAAAGCGGCGAACGACAGCCTGGCCACAGAAATGAAGGCTGCGAATGAGGCCCTCGCCGCTAAATTTGAGGAACAGCTGGCCGGCGTGAAGGAGGACGTCACGGAGCTGGGCAAGCAGATGAGTCAAGTGGACGAACGCGTCGAAGACCTGGTGAGCCGCGTTAACGACCTGGAGGGAGAGGCCGACAGCAACACAAAGTCCCTGAATGCCATGGTAGAGGACATCAGCAGGAGGTTGAAGGACTGGAAGGCCGACGCTCCGGGATGCAACACAACATCTGCACGTGTCAAACCTCCTAAATACAAAGGCGCGACAACTTTCGAAGTCTTCTGCGGCCAGTAAGAAAACAGTCGGTGGATAAAGTTTCATGGTAATAATGAGCCTTGCTAAGCAGTTAACGATAGCGCGTTTAGTGTAAACAGATAGCTGGCAACGCAGATAGGTGAGATAAAAGACTTGCAGGCCCAGACGTTTCTGGAAGGTGATAGAATATTCGGATTACGTCATTAGATGTCTTGTTGATTCCAGAAAAATCTAGTGATTGTACAGAACAGTCTGGAATTGATGAATAGGTGTATAAAAAGAAGCCATGGCTAGTGAAGAGTCAGTTGTGTAACAAGAGTGTTGTAACAAGAGCTAATGTAATCAGCTGTCAGGGTTTGTTATTGTCATCGACCTTGGAAGATTGTGTTATTATGTGATGTAATGTCGTTACGTGAGAATTGAACAGTGTATCTCTATGGAAATAAAGGAGATTTTTAATTTCTGCAACTCGGCCTTTTAATTCTACGAACCCACAAAGTCACAATAAAATGTTTTACTTTTCTGACGTCTCAAGGGGATCACCCTGTATAACAGATCTGCTGCCTTGAAATAAAAAAAAATCATGCAGATAATTTAAATTATTGCTTTAAAATTTGGGATTTAATATTCAGAGAATATCCTACATGGCACCTTAATTGCTTTCCCCCAAAAAGGAGCTAATAATGGGGCACAAAGTCAAAATGTGTTAAAAATGTTGCAATAATATCATTTTTGGTCACTTTTTTTAACGCTTGTTTTTGTAGAAGGAATACTTCAGAAATTATTTAGCATCCACAGTAGCACCTTTTCCATCCACTTTGTTTTTGTATTAAAACATTTGACATTTAGAACTTCATTTTCATATTTTTATTCAACTTTCGGATTATTAGGGGGAAAAGTATTAGCACTGAAAATGGTTACAAGTTGGTATAACATTAAAATCATAGAAAAATTAGTTTTATTATCAGCACCACATGAACAAATACTTGCAAACAAAGAGAACTATTATAACCTATTTGGTTAATGCGAATCTCCAAGGTAAAATAATAATACAACAGTTAAGGACAACAATAATACAACAGCTAAGTTACAATAAATGCAAGGAATATAATACTGCATATATCCTATTTTGAAAAACAAGATATTCTGTTGATGCTGAATGTCAAGACTACCCTCAGAAATTCTTGGCCCAAATGAGAGCAAATACTGTGCTAATCGTAATAAAAAAATCTCTTATAAGCATATAATAATGGGAAAGTAATGACTGGATACAAGAATTTCATACAATATAAAATCTAAAAATATTTCTGTATTCAAATGATGAAATATTCATGATGAAGCAAAAAATACATTAAAATACCCACTTTTATTTTTGTTCATGTTTATTGGAATATGTAAAGTAGGTATGATAATGCTAGTGGTCTTCAAACTGTTTAGTAATTGCTGTAATTGTAATAGACCTCTAGATTACCCAGAAATTATTAAAAATCAGCATAAATTGATTTTACAAAGTGCAACTGCCATAAAAAATATTCAGAAATACAATAGTAATGCTCGTCCTTTTATGCCAACAATCACAGAATATAAAATCTCCATAGATCTAATAAACTCTTGCAAAGGGTCATTTGTGGAAGCTTTAATTGGAGGCAGCACATTAACACACATACAGAATAAACAAACACATTAACCACTTAGGTTAAACCACTGGAAAGACACTTAAGCAAATGTTTCTAATTTTAGAAAAATCTAAATAATAATTGCTATTTAGCAGTACTGTCCTGAACCGCGGCATAGTGGGCTAGAACATTGTGCTTTGTTTCCTTGGCACAGAATGCACCCAGGATTGATCCGATCCTAGAGGAGTGCAGATTTTAAATCCTGTATAGGACCAGTGCCCACTCAGCATCATGAGGAATTTGAGAATCTACAGTAGGTAGCAAACACTGATCTCAAAACCCAACTTTCCGGCTGGGGCTGCCAGAAAAAAACTTATCCAGATAATACCCTGACTCGGATTTGAACTGGGGACCTCTAATGTTCAAATCATTTTCATTCTTTGAAAGATATTTAATAATATTTTAGCCCATGCTATATATTTTAATTTCATTTAAAGAAGGTTGTCCAAAGATAAACACTGTGGATCGTGCTTGAAGAAGCCTGTATTTTCCAGAACACCTCCGGGTGCACATATCCATGGATCAGCAGTCATCTTTTGCCAGTTGAGTAGATTCTTCTTCAGATCTATTAAAATATTCTGTAAAGTAATAAATTCTATTATTTAATTTATAATTAATTTAATATAATTAATTCTAATAATTTCTATAATAGACTTGTAAGTGTCTATTTATTGTTATAACTAGATTATTTATCCCCTGAGGGGATGTACCAAGTTATATAAGTTCATAAATGCATTATGGAAACAACTGAAGCTGCTGATAGTGAAGCAAACTAAGTATTAAGAATGACATTAATATATTAATAATTAATATAATATAATATATAATATAAATTCATTAATACATTAGTGAAGTTGTGTTGCTATAGTGTTTAGATATTCTTAATAACACTGGGCAACAAAAAAATAATTTTTGAATGTTTTGAGCACTTCATGACGTAATTCCTACTAATTTTGGGTTGAGAAAAACAAGTATGACAATGAAACATTTTTATTAGTTCTAGTTTCTATGATATACACAAGGTAGAAGTATTACATGTTAACGGATGGAGAGAAAAGGATACATTTTAATTACATACATGCTAACAATGAAAGTGAATTTGATTTTTGTAATGGTAATTACATGCTAAGAGTTCTAAATTGCTGGAAAAATACTTTGCAGATAGTCGTGTCTGAAGAGAATCATGTGGTGGCCTATTGACTTCGTCGTCTTTTAGCTTGCCTCTTGTGATGGAGTTCCGCAGAATCCCTATACAAAGACCAACCGTAATCCGCAAGCATTACTTCATTCCAACAGCCCTGATATCTTTGTTCCATAACAGAAATGTCCTGATGAAATCTCTCCCCATGTTCATCACTAACAGCTCCACAACTAGGAGGGAAAAAGTCTAGATGAGAATGGAGAAAATGGATCTTAAGGGACATGTTGCATCCAAGGTTACGGTATTTTTGCAGGAGCACTGTCACCAAATGCTTGTTGTTTTCATCTCTTTTGTTGCCTAAAAATCCCTTGAAGGCTTCCCAAGCTTCCTTTTCTTTCCCCTCCAAAACTTGGTCAAATGCAGGATCCTTTACAAGCTCTCTTATTTGTGGCCCGACAAAAATGCCTTCCTTAACTTTTGCATCACTTAATTTCCAAAATGTCTCTCTGATATTATTTGACGGGTGTGCCAACTCCCAAAAAAAAAAAATTCCCCCAAATTTAAAATCTTCACTCTAAAAATGAAATGTCACTTTATCTTCGAAAAAACAGCTAATCTAACATTTTTATGTGTGTTTGGAGGAATTTAGTAACAGTGACGTCAAAATTAATATAAAAATTATTTGTGGTTGGTTTATTGACACTCGTCACTTACTTTTTCATATATTTATGAGAGACTAGTTTCAAATAGGAGACTAGTTTAAAGACATGTATAGATTATTCCAACCAAATTGAAGATTACATTGCTGACATCCAAATTGCTACACAAACACTTAATGAAGAAAGTAAAAACACAGTAAAAAACAAATGCTCCAAAATAGTAGAAGAGATTAAAAATGAAAAGAAAAAGAATTTTAGTAACCAAATCATAAAAGCTCTTAAAAAGAAACCGGTTATTTATACTAAAGCAGACAAGGGAAAAAACTAGTAATTCTGGAAAAAGAAGAATACACAAAGAGGATGGAAGATTTGTTAGAAGACAGTAATTACCAAAAAGTAGAAACTAATCCATTAAAGTACTGCATTGAAACCACAAATAAAACGCTAAAAGAGAGCAAAATAATCAACAAAAAAGAATTGCACAAAATTAAAGTAGATAATCCAACATTACCAAGAGTATATGGGCTGCCAAAAATTCATAAAGCAGGGAAAGGCATGAGACCTATTACTAGTAGCATAAATGCCCCCACATATAATTTGGCCAAATGGTTACTAAGTAAATTTAATAGTTTTCCAAAATTTGAAATTGCAAATTTAAGAAACTCTTTAGATTTAGTAGAAAAAATCAAAGATATAAATTTGGACAAAAATGACAGACTGGTTTCATTTGATGTCACATCTTTATTTCCAAGCATACCAACAGAAAAATTGCAGACTGTGTTAAAAAAATGGCTAGCTACAATAGATATGGAAGCAATAGAAGCAGAAGAATATATTTCTCTAACAAAAATATGCATTGAACAAAACTTCTTCAGCTTTAATGGAAAACACTACAAGCAGAAATCAGGATTATCAATGGGCAATCCACTTTCACCTTTTTTGGCTAACTTATTTATGAGTGCATTTGAAACACAAATTAAAAAGTCCTTCCCATTGATCTTCAAGGTTTGGTATAGATATGTTGACGACATCTTTGCAATTGTACCAAGTAAACATTTAGATGATGCATTAAAATTACTCAATCTGCAAGAAAGGACTATAAAAAAAATCCAAAATTATTAAAAGAACAAGAAGACAAATCAGCAGTAGCATTTCATTTTTGGAATGAAAACCATGACATTGATCCAAATCCAAAATTATTAAAAGGAGTGATAAACCAAAATAGATTGACAACATGGGAGAACATATTCATCTGGAAAAATAAGGATCGCGTAATGAACTTTGAAATCCCGCCAGTAGATAATTTGACAAAAAAGTTCATAGTTCCACCACCAGAGAGAGCAGACAACAACAGATGCCAGTTGGAAAGAGATTGAAAATGGAGGCCAGGGCCTTTGAAACTAGTCTCTCATAAATATATGAAAAAGTAAGTGACGAGTGTCAATAAACCAACCACAAATAATTTTTATATTAACATTTTTATGTTGATTTTTGAATTCAGCAGATGGAAATACATGTAAATTCACTATTTTTAAGCCCAAAACATTTTCATTGTTGACCAGTGTAATCATAAATGCATTTTTAAAATAGATACCTTATAGGAATCCTTGGTTGCTACATTCATTGTCTCTTCAGGATCATACTTCAGGTCATAAAGCTCCCATTCATCTCGATAATAGTAATTCTTTAGTGTCTTATACCAGTACAATGGCTGCTTTGTCTTTGTATTGTTCAGTAGATCCTGTGAAGAAGCATAAAACATTTGTTTTACTATAAGTCATGACCTTTTTTATAACAGACTGATTGAGAAAATATTTAAATTAGAAAAGGCATCTAAGTCACCTAATATCCATATCTACACCCATATTAGTCATTTTTTTCACTTTTAATCATTTTTTCCCATAAAGTTGGTTTTGATCATCTATCATTAAAATAAAGAAAAAATAATTTTGCTCACTGTTGAACCTCCTCGGAGCACCTTCACCTTCTTGTACTTCTTACTGGGACTGCTGCTTCAGCTCGGACATGGAGTGCCCAAAAGCAATTGTTTATCATAATCTTACTGTGAGAATGGTGAAGGATCTTCCAAATTAGATTTCAATTACTTTATTTTGGTTAGAGTTAAATTCTTTTATTTTGCAGAACTGTAGAACCAAAACAATGACAGTATGTGTATGAAATTGCATTTTGTTCCATTTAAAGGACTATAACTGAGAACTATCCTATCTCATATTGCCAGCCTCATCTATGGACAAGCCAAGAACTTTCCAAACCATTTTTATAAGAGTATTATAAACGAACAATCCTGAGAGAAGTTAAATTTAGTGGTTTGTTTGACACATTTTATTCCTTAATATACTGTATAGATCCTCAGTGAGAGCTATTGACTACAAGGGTCGGCTGATAAGTCCCGAGCCTCATATACGAGGGTTCCACTGGGCCAGTTTGACAGATAGGATCATATAGTTTAACTTTAGATTGCTTGTATCCATAGTTACAGGTCAGTAGCTTGTTTAATTTCTGAATGACAGCATTTTAAAGAAGACAAGTGTAGAGGTTTCACGGAAATGGAGGATTTGGAAAAACAAGCAGTGATTAAATACTTCCATTTGAAAGGCTTAATGCCTAAAGAAATCAAGGAGGAAATGGACAGTACATTGAAAGACTCTGTCCTTTCATATATAATGATTAAAAGGTGAGTTACAGAGTTTAAAATGGAACGTACAAGCACCAGTTATGAGACTCGCTCTGTATGCCCTGTGGAAGTCACAACTTCAGAGATCATCGAAATATTCATCGTTTAATACAGAAGACCGCAGATTAAGGTTGTTTGATATAGCAGAGGCTATAAACATATCAAAATAATGTGCAGGTAATATTTTAAGTAATGTTCTGGGCTTTCACAAGGTCTGTCCAAGATGGATGCCATGTTTGTTGACACCTGATTAAAAGTTGCAAAGAAAAACTGTTTCTGTTAAGAATTTAGAACTCTGCCGTAAAAATCCCAGTCAAAACAGTGGATTGCACCAAGTGAACCAACTCCAAAAAGGTAAAGTCAATTCTGTCAGCTAACAAGGTTATGGCGAGTGTTTTCTGGGATGCACAGAGAATTATTTTTATTCATTACTTGGAAAAGGGTAAAAGTATCACTGGTAACTACTATGCAAGCTTACTGCATGTTTGAGTGATGAGATGAAAAGAAAAAGACCTCATTTGGTAAAGAAAAAAATCTTGTTTCTTCACGACAATTCTCCAGCCTATCTTTCAGTCATTGCAATGGGAAAAATGTGAATTAAAGTTCAAATTGCTTGAACATCCATCCTGTTTGCCAGATCTAGCACCCAGTGACTACCACCTGTTCTCGAAACTCAAAAAAAATTTTGGAGAACAAAGATTTCACAGCAACAAGGAGGTCATTGATGGGGAAACTTTGTTGGCTTCTGTTATTCACAATCACTCTGAGAAAACAGATCATTTGTTGTAATCAAATGCAAAGTGTACATGGAAAATACACTTGGTTTTCTATCAATTTAAAAGGTACCAATAATAACAATTGTTACTTTTTAGTGCAGTATGTTTACACAGTACTTAATGCATACCTGAAAAGCTGGTGAGACATACAGATCTTGGTCAACTGGAAAAGGCATCTTGAAATTAAGATTATGAATGAGCTTGTAACGCTTAGAACGAACAGCTCTCATTGGATAGTACATGGTCACCTCGTGAAGATTGTGACTTGCAAACACCACTGCTGTATCATTCTTTGGCTCTGTGAACATAATATTCATGCATGTGACAAAGCTGTCTAATTTCTGATTAAATGTCATTATTCATATTTTCAGGTTTATTCCAGAAGTTACCTCCATTAAAGGGAACACATTGAGCACACTTTGAATAATTAGCACAGTATCTACTAAACAGTAGTTCAAACAAATTGTTTCACGAGCATGATGTGTAAAGTGAGAAGGTACTTGAATTGCGGCAAGCCTATTTATAATCTTACATAGAAACAAATTAGTATTCTTTAAGACATTGTTCAGCTGTGTGTGTGTGCACATGTAGTTAATGCTTTGGTATTTAGCAACAAAGCTATTCTCCTTCTTTACTCTCAATGTTTTGAGGTCAAGTCTGGATAGTTTTTAAGTTTTTCACAGTATTTCATATTCATTTCCTTTGCCTTGTTGCAGAACAGACAATTTGGAGATGATAAAGTCCAATTTTATGCAGGTGTTGGCTGTGACTGCCATGTCTACTGTCTGAACATGGCAACCGCTGTTTTCGAAGGTAGTTCAGGAATTAGTTTTAAGTTTTCTAAGAATTTTTCTCCTTTGGAATTTAATATATTTTTGGTTAATTTAGTTTTATACCAAGCGAGATGGCTCAGGTGGTTTCGTCTGTAGACCGCATTCAGGAAGCCTGGGTTCGATTCCTGTGACCGACCTTCCTGACCCATGGGTTTTCCTGGGGTTTTTCCCAAGTTGCTAGGTGAATGCTGGGTAGGTTAATTACATCCCTCAAATTTCCCATCTCCACAAACTTCAAGTCCTTCAAAACTGCTACCTCCGGATAGCAACAGTTTCCAATTGGTACATCCCTAACGATATCCATGCAGACCTTTCCTTCCCAAAAATCACAAACTACATCTTTATGTGTGTTTGAAGGAATTTAGTAACAGTGACGTCAAAATTAATATAAAAATTATTTGTGGTTGGTTTATTGACACTCGTCACTTACTTTTTCATATATTTATGAGAGACTAGGGCCTTTGAAACTAGTCTCTCATAAATATATGAAAAAGTAAGTGACGAGTGTCAATAAACCAACCACAAATAATTTTTATACAAACTACATCCTTACCCTATCCCATAGTTTTTATAACAAACTCCCTTCCAGCTTCAATAGTCTTATCCGCGGTCCGGGGGAATCTGACCTCGATCCCGGTGAAACATACAAGCGACCCAGACTAGTGCTAGCCCCACCATAGGCCCCTACAAAACATATTCTGAGCTATCCATTTACATTTCCAATCCCTAACAACCTAATTATATAATTAAAAAAAAAAATCATTACCAATTCACCACCATCTACCCACTGTCATATCTCAAAACTAACCACCATGCCAGTAAGGGACAAGGTCCTGAAATGGCAAAATGTCAAAGGCCCCTCCTCTAAGGAGGAGGTTCAACCTTCAACGACACTCTGTGCTGCTGCTCGAATTTCCTGTCAATTTCATCTCCATTATCATTTCATATCATCTCTCATCTGGTGTCTCTTTTAGGATAGAAGTGTCGGAAGGAGTCTCAGCAGTGCATGGCGGGATAATATACTCTGAGTGAACCATTTCCTCCTGTGGTTGTCGTTTGAATGTGCAAATTGCAACAAAGGGGATATATAGAATATTGGAAAAACCTAAAACATGAACAAATAGCCAAGTGCACATTCGGCACAATTCTGAATTGATCATGAAATAGAAGAAGAAAGTCCATAAAATAAAATCTACAAAAAAAAATATATATATATATATATGTGAGAGAATAAACTAAAAAAAAAAAATACTCGTACTTATAACTTCATTCAGAACATTGTGTTACAATTCTCAAGTTGTGATAAACTAATTACATACTTCATCTATGTCATTGATGACCAGCAGTCAATGCATTGCAGAGTATGTGCTCTGTGACCTGCGAAACATGTCCTGCTATACATGTGGCAAAATCAGGTTTACAGAGATGTGAACTATTAAACTAAGGAAGAACTTTTACTAGAAAGAACAAATACAAGCTTTTAATCTTTTTATTGTGAAAATGACATAAAATCAGTACTTCTTTTGTATTTCTTCATTATGATGTCGTTAGATGATGATGATGTGTATAAGGGCGCTCAACTACGGCGGTCATCAGCGCCCTTTAAAAAGCAAGTCATGGCAAAAGCCAGATATAAAAATTTCTAAAAACTATATAAGTATAAATAAACCTATTAAAACCGCACGCGCGACACACACGCGCACACGCATACGCACACGCGCACACGCACACACACACACACACACACACACACACACACACACACAAATCAATCAAAACTTACTAAAAATTTCCTTCACTAAATCCTAAAGTCTAATCTAGAAAAGAATCTAAATACCTTCTCCACCACTGCGTTATCGTCCGCTAGCATTTCTGCAAAGCTGGCCGGCAGCTGCAGAGACGTCCTAAAGTCTGATAGGTGAAAACACTCTAGCAGCACGTGTCGTACAGACAACGCTTCATTGCAAAATGGACACAGGGGAGAAGGCTCCTTTTTAAAAAGAAAATTGTGAGTAAAAAAGCAGTGCCCAATACGCAACCGAGCCAAACTCGCCTCCTCGCGACGAGATGACCGACAGGAGGTAACCCAGAGAATCGGAAGTTCTTTCACAGATCTAAGTTTATTATTGCGGAGAGCGGACCACTCTTCCTGCAGGTTTGCACAGCTCTCCGCAATACGGCCCTAAAATCTTCCGATGTCTCAGATGGTACACGAACCCTGGGCTCCATTGTAGCCGTCTTGGCTGCCGAATCCGCCATTTCATTCCCTCCGCAAGCCTACGTGACCATGGATCCATGCTAACGCCAGAAGCGTGTAAAACGTGGAGGGCATCCTGGATACGCTGCACAATAGGGTAGTAGTTGTACAGCTGCCGTAGACTTTGAAGTGCACTGAGGGAATCACTCAGGATTAAGCAGTCCCCCAACTTTCGTCGACGTACGTGTAAAATGGCCCGGTATATTGCATAAAGCTCTGCAGTAAAAATGGAAGTGCTAGTGTGGAATCCGAATGTATACGGTTTGGTTCCACACACGCAAGCACAACCAACACCATTTGAGTTCTTCGAGCCATCAGTATAAATTATAAAATGGTCCTCATATCGCGATAAAAATTCTAAAAAAACATGTGCGGATACTAGACATAGACATGGTAGATTTATCATATTTAGTCATGCCCAGATCAACGTGGGAACCTACGTCCATGAAGTTGTTAAAGAACGGCGTAAACGATGGATGTGTGGGCATGCAATTAAGTCCACAGCCATAATTTGCTAATAACATGTTGCGCCTGTACTGTAGGGGAGGTTCTGCAGACTCAGCATACAGGCTTATAACTCGGCTTGTTGGAAATGCCCAAACTGCTATACGTATGCCACAATTATGGACTGTGTCTTATCTCTTCAACACAGATGGTCATGCTGAGCCATAAACGATACTACCGTAATCTAATTTGCAACGGATGAGTGCGCGATAAAGTCGCAATAACACTGTACGATCCGGTCGCCACGATTTTCCACTTGGTACCCGCAAGATATTTAAAGATCGGTCACATCGTGCTTTCAGTGGTGCTATATGCGACGACCAGTTAAGTTTTCTATAAAATATCACTCCAAGGAACCTCGTCTCATCTGCAAAAGGTAGTAGATCAGCGCCTAGCCGAAGCCTTGGAGGTAGTCAACTCTGCTGACGCCAGAAGTTAACACAGATTGTTTTCTCAGCGGAGAATCGGAAGCCGCTTTTTAAACTCCAACTCTTAAGGTTGTCCAAGGTGGTCTGTAGACGGCGCTCTAAAAACGGTGTGCGCTGAGATGTACAGTAGACGGCAAAGTCGTCTACAAATAGGCATGACGAGACCCCCGGAGGTACATATTTCGAGATAGAATTAATCGCAATAGCAAACAACGTAACACTTAGTACCGATCCCTATGGTACACCGTTCTCTTGAACAAAAAGATTCGAAAAAAACCGAGCCAACCCTTACTCGGAATACGCGGTCTTTCAAGAATTCCTGAAGGAAGAGTGCTAGGCGTCCACGTATATTCCAGGTGTGCAGAGTACGTAGCAACCCTGCCTGCCAACACGTATCATAAGCCTTTTCGAGGTCAAAAAATATTCCGACTGTTTGACAGTTTTTAAGAAATCCGTTCATAATCTGTGTCGACATGGACACAAGATGATCCACTGTTGAACGGCGTCGTCGAAAACCACACTGGATTTTATTCAGTAGGTTGTGCGTTTCCAGCCACCATACCAACCGCCCATTTATCATGCGTTTCATCAGGAAGGTGACGGTCCTTGCCAGCTTTCAAGTTAGGTATAATGGTGGCTTCTCGGCACTTGTCAGGAAACGTGGCATCAACCCAAACACGGTTATAGACCTCGAGCAGGATTGTAACATTAGGACGTGGATTCCGTCCGGTCCTGGTGCTGTCAGTCGCGATGATGAAAGAGCGTGTTCTAACTCTGCCAAGGTGAAGAGGCGATTATAATCTTCAAGGTTTCTGAAACTTAACACGAAACCTTGAGATTCTACCTGAGTCTTAATTGAGATAAACTCAGGAGAATAAAGGCCGCGCCGTGGCTCAGTGGTTAGACCGCTTGGCTCTCACCAAGGCGGCTCGGGTTCGATCCCAGGCGACCGCAGTGAGATTTGTGGTGGACAACACGGCGCTGGGGCGGGTTTTCTCCGGGACCTCCGGTTTCCCCCGCCATCTCATTCCACCGATGCTCCATCTTCATCTCATGTACCATCAGTGTCACCGCCTGCGGTGCCGTATGTAGTAAAAGCGGGCGTTAAACACTACACATTTCAGGAGAATAATTACTTGAGCTAGACACCTGAGCGAAAGCACAGCCGAATGTGTTAGCCACGACAAACGGATCAACAACTCCTGCAGTTGTTTTCGGACCAACGATTGGCAAGTGGGTTGATTTTCTGGCCACGCGCCTTAACCTATCCCATACAACAGATGAAGGTGTACATCTATTAAAAGATGATACAAAGTTGATCCATGAGGTCTTTTTGCTATCCTTAATTATTTGCCTAGACTTTGCACGCGCTTTCTTGTACTCAATTAGATTACTTAGGGTAGGGTGTCGTTGGAATACCCTTAGAGCATGTCTACGAGCACGAATAGCATTCTGGCAGTCGTTAGTCCACCATGGGACAGGAAGTCGACCGGGTTGGGTAGCCAAACGTGGAATAGACTGTTCTGCAGCGGAAAGAATTTTCTCTGTGAGATGATCAACTAAATCATTCACAGAATCGTGCTCATTGTATTCAAAGGCAGCCAACTGGGTGTAAAGGTTCCAGTTGGCATGATCAAAGCCCATCTAGGGATACGTGAGGAAACACATCTTGTGCTAAGAGACTAAGAAGACATGGGAAGTGGTCGCTGGAATGTAAATCAGAGATGACATTCCACTGTAATGAAACTGCTAACTGGGATGAACACACTGCCAAATCGATGTGTGAATAGGTGTTAAAGGCGTCTGAAAGGAACGTTGGCTCTCCGGTGTTCAGGAGAACCAAGTTATTGCTCTCCAAGAATTTTGCAATGAGGTTGCCTCTCGAACATGCCCGATTTGAGCCCCAAAGTGGATGATGGGCATTAAAATCTCCCACTATTAGAAATGGTGCTGAAAATTGGGAAACCAGATCTTCAAGGTCAATTAATGAGAGGTCATCTGATGGCAGTACATATACATTGCAAATGCAAAATTCGATTGATGGCAGCTTAATCCTTACAGCTACAGATTGTATGTCAGATTGTAGCTGTAACGGATCTATAAATATGTCATCTCTGAGGAGCATCATAGTGCCCCCGTGTGCAGGAATGCCCTCTTCTGTTTCAATATCACACCTCAGTGGCGTGTAGCGTCTGATTTTAAACTTGTCTTGTGGTTGTAGCTTAGTCTCTTGTAAGCATACCAACAAGGGGTTATGCTTACTGAGCAAAAGTTCCAGTTCTGGTCGATGTGCTCTTAAACCTCCTATGTTCCATTGAAGGATAGCCATGGCGATAGTAATGGGATATGTCAAATAAGTACAGATGTATTTTTTTATCTTGAAAAGTGCAGAGCGATGCGCAGTGGTATCTGGACGAGTCCACCTCAGAACGGTTGCAACTGGAGGGGAGGGCAGGTCAGTTGCGTATCAGTTGTGAGCAACTAAACATGTGCAGAGCTACTCGGTAGCACTACAGCTTGTTTCAAAATGTGCTTGTCTCCTGGTTCCAAGAGAGCATTTATAAATGACGCCTCCTAGCAGCACATTAGGAAATAAAGTGCTACATTTAAAAACACAATATCCATAGATTTATAAAAAAGGAACAATGGTCTGAGTCAGCTATAAAAATTTGGGGAAGGGTATCTGAGGTAACAGTTGTGTCTGAAAGCAGTTTAGGAGAGTTATTAAGGAAAGAAAGGCCATTGGTGCTAGTGCAACAACGTCTTTCTCTATGCCCAGTAAACAAAGATTAAGAACATGTACAAAATCTAATTTGGATGTTTTAATTCAGAAGTAGTTAGGCAAACTATGAATAATTTGTAAAGCACAGAAAAACAAAGACCAACTTTGAAGAAAGTGCTTATGAAACTAAAAATTCTACGATTTCCAGGGTAGTGTCTGAACATTAAGAAGAGTTCTTTTGAAGCTAGGATTATTTGAAAAAAAAAAAAAAAAAAAAAACCACTAAGCGTGACAGACAAATTTTAATCGAACATCGCACCATATGTGCAAAAAGGCTTAAGTATTTACGAAATATTCGGAGATATTGAAGTGAAGGTTATATAGTTTATATGGATGAAACTTATATAAATACAGCCCATGCCTGGAGTGAAATACGTTACAGGGACTCTGTAGTGATATTGAAAGGCCGACAGTTGGAGGAGAACAGCGTTCTGTTCCAAATGCGTATGTACTATTTAAGATCCAACAAAAGCGTGAGGATTACTACCATAGTAAGAATTACAACTTAGTTTATAAGAGCTGCAAAACTGGCTTCGAGAATGAAATTTGTTTTTAGACACCTTATGCACCACCCTCCCCTCTCGTAATCTTACGCGTGTGACGCATTGTGGCGATAGGTGCACTATCCCCACCACAGTTGCTACTCATCCCTACCGCGCAGGATTCCTGTAAAGATAAAATAATACATCTTTACGCACATTACGTACGTTTCAACGGTGGTCGGATCAATTTGCCCTTTTTCTTAGGTGCAGGGCTAGTTTCTGCAAGTTTATCCTGCCTCTTCTTTGCTGCAGGTGCAGCATTTGGTCAGATATTTCCTGCTCCATATCTTCTATGGAAGAGGACTGTTTTCCTTCTACAACTTTCGCTTCGAGGGTCTCAAAGCAATTGGAAATTCTGACCGACGTAGATGACTGTCGCCGGTCGGAGTCCTCCCCAGAAGATGACTCCAACGATGATCTTGGAGATGCTCTTGGACTTCGTTTCTTGGACTTTTCTGGAGCAGGCTTTGTGTTTTCTTCAGGAAGGCAGTTTTATCATACTGAGTCTTGAACTTGATCTCTAGTGCTTGGTACACAATGGGCAATTTCGTCCTGTTGTTAGATGTCGATGCTTTGTCAGGCGACTTCACTGACTTGTTCTTATTTTCAAGTAGTCTTCGGTGATGTTCTCGGAGCTTTAGATGGTGTTACTGATGCTCTTGGTTGTGATCTAGGCACTAGAACTTTCTCTTGCCCCGTTCGTATCAGATGTTTGGGTACCAGCCTCCCGTTTCGATGACGGAGTAGCCGCCACAGAGCTGTAGGTACGGGAGGTGGTTGAAGAGGGCTTGTGGATACAAAGAAGTTTCCGAGCTTCCGAAAAGGATACCTTTTCTTTAACCCGGATCTCCTGAATAGCTCGCTCTTCAATATAACGGGGGCATTCTTGTGAACTTGATGGATGTTCACCGCTACAATTAACGCATGCTGGAGGTGATGTACATGCATTTTCATGCATGCCGTCTCCACAGCTGACACATGTAGGTACGCCTTTACAGAATGCACTAGTGTGACCGAACTGCTGACATTGGTAGCATCTCAGAGGGTTAGGTATATATGGTCTAACCTCTATCACTTCATATCCTGCCCTGATCCTTTGAGGGAGATCTACCCGATCAAAGGTCAAGAACAGGGTACGAGTAGGAACCATATCCCCTCGCTCTCTCCGTTGGACACGATATACTGTTACGCCTTGGTCCTGAAGGTTCTCCTGAATATCCTCATTGGACATTCCATCCAACGCGCTAGTGTTTACAACACCGCGCGAGGAATTCAGGGTCCTATGCATCTCCACTTTGACTGGATAACCGCCCAGCATGTTGGCTTTCAGTATCTTAGCTGCCTGGGATGCTGTAGTTGCTTCCACCAGCAGCGTGCCATTTCTAGATTTTGTACATGATTTAACAGCACCAGCTATTTTGTCAAGATCTTTCTATATCACAAACGGATTAACCATTAAAAGTTCTACCTTCCTCTGTCCTTTTGATAACTAAGTAGCGAGGACCACACTCAACTACTTGTTTAACAGTTCCTTTCCACGTTTCATAGTTTTTTAGGGGTGTAAATTTACCATAATAGTTGGTCTAAGTTTCATCCCCCAGTGCTCCCCACCCACCACGGAGCCCAACAAGGGGTCATCCCAGTGGGATGACAGGGCTACACAGGGGATATAGCGAGCTCGCCGTCCCACTCACCCTGGAGTTCGGTACAATACCTAGTCCTGGCCGATTGATTAGGGGTGGGTTAGTCCCTAAACTCCCGTTTAGGCGAAGCAGAAGCCAAAGTAGTGTATTAGAAATGTGCACCCTCCCCAAATTCAAAAGAACACTGGTACGAGCTCAGATACGCATCCCTCAACCACCAGGACAAACCTTTCCACCGACACGGGTTTCCACGCACGGCCTACATGTGGGTGGACCTGTTGACCGTCTCCCTCAACCACGAAGAGGAGCCCACAGGAAGGAGACTGTTGGCTCGGGACCCCGGGTGCGCCAAACCCGTACCTACCGAAGTAGGCCCCTGGGGGGAACATTAGATTACCTGTTAGATTCATATCCAGGCTATTCCCAGGTGATGGCAACTTTTTTTTTTTAATTTATGTCCTCTTATCGGATGAATGAAATGGGTGAACTAATGCTCAAATGAGTTCGGGGTCCATGGAGCTTAGAGTTATCTGACATTCGTCTAGCAGGATAAGGGAAAATCCCAGAAAAACCTTATCCAGTTAAATCACCCTAACCGAGATTCGAACTCGGGACCTCTTGAGCTGAGGCAGACACGCTACCATCTATATTACCGAGGCAGACAATGGCAAAATTTGTACATTCTTATTAGTCAAAAACTTGTTATAGGCTTGGAATTATAGCATGGAGCTTTGTCTTGCATGAAAGCAGGCAGCAGTCTTATTTCCCCTTCATTTTTGTATTGTTCTTTTCTCATACTTCCAACAATGTAGTGACAACCTGTTCCTTGTGCAAAAATGACACTTCACACCATGACTGAAACAGGATGATTTACAGTTTGAATGATGCAGTTTCCAAAAAAATGTCCCATATTTTGTTGTTCTTACATATTGGCTGCCTTTTTCACATACTAAGAACACTGATTCTTAAAAGAAGCCAACCTAAAGAAGGAATTAATTTCAGAATTACATTTTGGAATTTCAGACTCAAAATTCAACTCTTATCATAAATGTGTACACTTCTGAAATTTCAAGGACAAGATGTTAAACTTCAGATAATTTACAGCAAATATATTAATAATTAATATTTACAAGTAATTACAAAAGGACTGTACTGCAGTCCTCTCTAAATCTGTTTTTAACCTCATGAACCCATGCAAGCCCCTTTTTCCCATCCTTGCTTTTCTACTTTTCTTCTTGGAGGACCTGCATTAATAAGCCTTCTGCAAACTTTGGAGCACAGATATCTATTCCATAGATCTCAACAGACTTTCTTAATTCTTTTCTGGAAACTCTCATATTATCTTTAGTGAAATAGAGAAGCTTACATTGTATTCCTGGGCTCAATTTGCTCTTGTACTTATCAAGATGAGACGTACTCCTGTCTGTTTTTCAAAGCTTGTTGTATATGACTTACAGAATTTTGTAATATTTGCAGTTATTTGGCTATTTCTTGCATATTAGACTGGTGTATTACAATAAACACTTTGCAACTGCAACTTTTCCGGCAGAAAAGTCAAGTGTTCTGCCCAGAACCTTGAATATCTGCAAGATTGCACGTTACAAATATGTATGATAGAACAGAGCACATATAGTTAAATTAATTTTATACTCTTTATTGTTATTTATTACTAAACCTACCTAATTAAAGGATTTCTTGCATAAACACACCAAAACCACGCTATGATTACACACAAGAATACTGGAAAAAACAGCAAATTTAGTTATGCAGTATGACCAGCCTTATATACCACTGCTTATGTGATATAACACATACAGGAAAACAAACTTTAAGACATTGCAAACATAATGCACAAAGGGTGCCAGTCTGTTAAAAGTATATACATTGTTAATGATGTGTTAAAAATGTTCTTTAAAAACTTTACGTCTCTATAGGTTCATCTAAACTATTTCTAAAAGCATTATGTGGTTACTTATTTATATTAGATACCTTTGCAAACCATTATTTAAATACAAAGACAAAAAGGGAAGGTCCATAAAGAATAAAAATTGCATATTAACAATGAAAGGAAGAGCAATATAGGAGGAAAGAGGATAAACAAAAAGCATTTTGTAAAAAGTATCATAGGAATAAACGAAAACATACCTTTAGTCAGAAGTGGCAAAAGGGATCTACCAGTTAAAGCAGGAACATTTGCAGTTTTGTTACTGAATGGAACAGAAAACCAATCCAAGAGGGTTGGCATCAGATCCAACAAACTGGTCATGCTGTATGTTACTTCATTCTTACGATCTCCTGGTCTTGGTGAAGCAATGAGCATTGGTTCTGCTAAGCCTTATGGGAAAAACAAATTATGTTACTTGATATGCTCAGTGACTGAATAGCAAATGGCTAATTGAATAACACATAACTTATACTTGCCTGGATCATAAAGATTTGTGCGCCCACTTGCAAATGGAATACCATTATCAGATGAATATATGACAAGTGTATTGTCTTTGAAGCCTGCATTTTCTAATTCTTTCAACACCAATCCAACTCCTGAAGGAAACAACAAAAAAGACAAAAAGTTAGGACATGTATCTTAAATCAATTGCAGTTAATAACAAAGGAATACTACTCATTTAATACTGACATTTCATTAACGTTGCTATGTTAGCTGGGGAAGGGGTTGCTTTTCAAAATTGAAGTGGTGTTGAGAGTAATATTTAGGCCCCTAAGTTCTGATCAGAAAAAACTCAATGTCAACTACTCACAATGCAAGATAAAACAGAAAATATACATCTGCAAATCAATAACAAAAAATTACAAGAAGCAACTACAACATATCTAAAAATAGAACTAGACCTAAAACTACCAATGAAAGAACATGTAAACAGTGTAACAAATAAGAACAAAAAGAACAATATCTTAAAATGCCTAGCAGGAATAAAATGGGGTGGAAATATGGACCTCCTTAATAACGCATATAAAACATACATAAAACCCAACCCACTATTTGGAGGAGAACTGTTTGCAACAGTAAACAAGAAACTCAAAGGAAAACTAGAAACTTCACAAAATAATACACTAAGAATAATAACAGGAGCTGTAAAAACAACACAAATTGCAATACTACAAAGCTTCACAAAAAACATGGCCATAGAACTAGAATATGAACTAAAGGCAATTACCTTAGCACAAAAGCTGCAGGTTAATAGAAACAGACACAAGTGGTATCACACAGCAGATACTATAAGCAATCTAAAAACCCAAACAAGTTTCAGAACATACTCAAAACACAAGAACATAATAACAACAAATGTAACAACAACAGAGGAAACGAGCCCAACAGAATATTGTGGAAACGTAGAGTCAGACTGAAAAATTCAATGCCATAGCCGGGATTTGAACCACGGATCTTCTGGTTTCCGTCCAGCCGCAGTCTGACTCTACATTTCCACAATTTAGCCTACACACGGCCAGTGTGAAAGAATAATTAATTTCCATTAATTAACCTAATAGTGGTTTACTATATGAAGCCTGGGCCTTAAAGTACTTACAATATGTAAGTCGCCATTAAGGTAGTTGTCTCATGTGTGTATGAGAACTCCTAAGTGGTTTACCAGGAAAAATACGAGTCAGTTGGAGAATTTAATGTCATATCGGCATGTTGGCCATAGTAGCACAATGGTAGTGCGGCTGGACGGAAACCAGAAGATCCGTGGTTCAAATCCCGGCTATGGCATTGAATTTTTCAGTCTGACTCTATGTTTCCACAATTTAGCCTACACACGGCCAGTGTGAAAGAATAATTAATTTCCATTAATTAACCCAACAGAATATATTTATATACATTATAAGAATGATCTGATATATATACAATACATAAACAAAACAATTCACCAGACGAAATGAGAGCAATAGCAATAGCCACAGAAAATGAAAGATATCCAGAAAAAGAATGGTTCCAAATATATACAGATGGACCATTTATTAACAAGCAACACGCTGGTGCAGGAGTATACTGCAAACACTTCGCACAGTATCTAACACTAGATGAAACTTGAAACCATTATGGCAGAGAATTAACAGCCATAAAAGCATCACTGCAGAACATCCTATACAGACTGTACATAAAACAAAACATAGTCATCTTAACAGATTCAAAATCGGCCATAGATGGGATAGTAATTATAAAAACAAAACAACAAAAAACATCAAAGAAATAAGAAGTTTAATTAAAGCTGTTGAATCAAGAAATCATGTCACTCTGCAATGGATCCCAGCCCATACTGAACTTTTTGGCAATGAACATGCAGATCAACTAGCGAAAAAAGGTGCAATTCAACAAATAAAACCTGTAAGACAAATTGAAATTAATAAACAATTAAACAACATTAAGCAACATTTTAAAAGACAGCAAAGACTTAATGAAGAAGATAAACTAAAAGATAAGAACTATAAGATCATTAGAGATAAAGCTGACTTATAAAAACTGCCAAGGAAAACTGCAGTGGCCCTATTTAGAATGGAAACTGGCCATGATTGTCTTGCAGAACGCCTTTATAAAATACAGTGCATACCTACACCCAAGTGCACTATCTGTAAAGAACAACATGAACAAACATCATCTGGACAAATGCAAAGGTCTCAAAAGTGGGAATCTACAAACTTTATATTGGGAAGCTAGGGGTAAAATGATGCAGATCAACCAATCCCCAGTGCCATTGGTGAACAACAGTTCTGATCAATTGGCTTTGTGTTAGGCACATTGAGCCATTCACCAAGGTTATCTCTCTGTTGTCAGGTACTGCTACTACTTCCACACCAAACAAAGGCTGACCACTCACCAACCTTACAAACTAAATGGAATCACAGAAAAGAATGTTCCTTGTAACAAAACAGATACTGTCTATTTAGTAGCAATCTTTCATCTCAGAAACTATTATTAATACTCGTCACTTACTTGTTTATATTTATGAGAGACTAGTTTCAAAGGCTTTCGCCTCCATTTTCAATCTCTTTCCAATTGGCATCTGTTGTTGTCTGCTCTCTCTCTGGTGGTGGAACTATGAGAGGTGGTGGAACCAGAGAGAGAGCAGACAACAGATTCCAGCTGGAAAGAGATTGAAAATGGAGGCGAAGGCCTTTGAAACTAGTCTATCATAAATATAAACAAGTAAGTGACGAGTATTAATAAACCAACTACAAATAGTTTCTGAGATTAATTTTGACGTCACTGTTACTAAATTCCTCCAAACACATATAGCAATCTTTCACTTTGACAAATATGGTTTTATTTTTATTCAGTTTCAGATATTAAACACATGCAACTAGAAAAGATTTTATTATATATCTACATCTACATCTTTTTGGGAAGTATATATGCTAAGTATATTGAGAGTTAAGTTTTTACAACATTGCAATTAGTCTTGTCAGGTACATAAATTTGTCATCACATTACAACATTTACAATATAATTATTCATTATGTATATCCAGCATCACTGATAATATGAGTCCATTGAATGACTATACACTATACCATAGAACATAGTTTTAAATGTTCATTATGGGTATTCACAGTTCCATTCCACAACCTCGATCTACACAAAATATAATGTAACAGCTTCTTCCATTGATGGAATTAAGTTTATAAGGATGTTTCGGAGAAACTTTCTTTTATGTGATGCAAGAATATTTTCTAAGTCCCAAGGTGTGGGTATACGCATGTGCAAGCAGACAACCTGCAGGTTCTCGTGTTGCAACCAACATGAGAAAGATGTGTAACACTAGTAGCCAACTTCTGCAAAAATGTTCCAGACATATGTCCTACATCGGTGCAGAGAGACATGTGGATGCAATCATATAGCAGCAGGTCAGTTTTGGAAAATACTGACCAGTTTCTTCTCAGGTTTTTATTGCTTTACAAAAGCAGGCTTGCTGTCCAGCAGAAGTATTGTACTTTTGGAAGTGAAGGCTGTACTTTCTGTGTGTTCTTCGAATATTTAAGATTTGTTCAGTATATTGTTGAAAATCAGGAAATGGCTCGACAAATAAGTAAAATAAACTTGTCCTTTTATTTTAATAATGTGGAGGGCTGCCTTCTATTATTATTATTCGAAAAGGGCCTGCTGAGGACTCAAATGTTGTGTAATTTAGGGGCAAATAAGACTGTTGGCAGCATTGCATTCAGTGGAGAAACAAGGATAGTTTGGTTGCACTGAATTCTTCAATATAGCTATATATGCAGTAAGTAAATAAATAAACAATTAAGTTATGACTTCAGTAACGCTAAAAGAATGCCCTCCTGCACAAAATTACACTAAGAAGTAAAGAAATCATATTAAACATAATAGTTGTATAAAAAGTGCGAAAGACTTGGGAAAAATCGCCATTGTCACATATTAGAAAGAAGAGCCGATGTTTCTATAGTAATTGTTGGAAGTACATTTTAGTAAAATATGCTCGAGGTCTTCTTCTTCTTTCAGGCAGAGTGAACACTTAGGTGATTCCATCAGTTGAAAACAATATAGCTAATCCCTTGACATAATGTGTCCCGTTCTGGATCTTGAAGCTAAAACCAGGATGCTTCTTGGAAAGTTGTTATATACTCCTTTATGTTTTACATCATTTGGTTGTTTCAATAGTTGTTGCATCATTTTTCCATTTATGCCAAAATTATTTTGTTACATGTCATTCTTCCTCTAATTTGCAAACTGGGTTTCATATTCATTAATAGGCATCACAATTGAACTGATTCAAATATGTAGCTGTGAGCATTAAGGTGAGTTGAAATGAACTAGTTATTCATTTAAAGCCAAGCCAAACTTGTGAGTTCAGATCCCAGTGACTGCCGCCAGATGTGTCTATGGTAAGAGACAGAGAGGTGTCCCAAGTAAACTAACTGGTATGATGGCACCTTTGGATGCTGACAGTGTCACATTTGATTGCAGTTCCATGAATTTTCCTTTGTTTCTTTATATAAACAAATTAAAATGTTATTGAAATAATTTAATATTTTTATGATGCAAAACAGCTATAAATATTTCTATTTTATTGATAAAGGTAGTATAGAGTGAAATTAAAAAAAATAAATAAATACAATAAAAGGGTGATTAAAAAATCTAAAAACTTAACAAAACACTTTGTGTCTAATGTGCTACTCCAAGCACTAAGGGACTAAATAAATTAAAGCTCAGTTTGATGTTACTATCCGTGGCATTTTACCTTGATCCAGTCTTGATATGGTGGTGTACTGAGCTGCTATGTCTTCTCGTGCTGCCATTGTATCTTGCACAAAGTATGGCAATTGGACTTGATGTGGGTCATAGTATATAGGCTCCCAATCAGGAATACTACCCATCCCAGTTTCTCCATTGCCGAACTTCTCACAGAAGCTTCCATACTCGGGATGGGTGTGCCCACAACGATGTGGATCATGGAAAGCCACGTACAGGAAGAAAGGTCTGTGAATTAGCACACACAAATTTAAATAATATTTAAGTTGCTAATGGTAGAAACCATATGAACATTTAAAAGAAAAAGAAAATAGCTCTAAGCCCATCTATATAGCATAAGCAAACTACAATTATTGTATGTAAATTGAAAATATAGTACATAATATATATCAACCTATTATTATTATTTACATTTCATTCTATATTATTCCTTCAGTGTAAACCAGTGCAACTATTTAGTAATTTCTTTGTATTCAAACACAACCCTCTGTAAGACGAAAACCTGTGTAAATGGAATATAAATGCTGGAACGATCGCATTCTGTTTTAAAGAGGTTTTACTGTATATAAATAATATTCATGAAAGTTAATCCTCCTCAGTAAAGACTTACAGTAAAACAGTGTCACCAATGGCATTGTTGTGGCTGCGATAAGCGGGATCCAGGCAGTGGGTAGGAGAGCTGGATGCTTGCCAAGAGAAAGACAGAAAATTCCAGAGCCTCTCTCTCTCTCTCTGCTCGCTTGTTGCAGCCACAACAATGCCCTTGGTGAAACTGCCCCCTCCTCAAGGCTGGTCGTCCCAAACAGCACCATTGTAACAGGTCAGAACATCCAGATGGCGAGTGACCGCATGAAGATCTGGTATGACAGGCAAGCCAACAGCCAAGGATTCCATCAAGGTGACCTGGTCTGGTTGTACTGCCCTACCTGGACCAAGGGACGCTGCCCAAAACTTCAACAAGTTGCAAGTACTTGTGCAAGTACCGTACCAGTGGTAAAGAGGATTAACGATGTGGTCTACGGCATCCAGAAGGTGCCCAGAGGAAAGATGTTGGTGGTGCATCTGGATCGTCTGGCCCGTTACGATGGTGCTGTTTGGGATGAACAGCTTGAGGAGGGGACAATGTCACCGATTGCATTGCTATGGCTGTGACAAGTGGGAGCCAGGCACGTGGGCTTGAGAGCTTGACAATTGCCAAGAGAAAAAAAGAGAGAGAGGCTCTGGAGTTTCTGTCTTTCTCTTGACAAGCATGCAGCTCTTCTGCCCATGCGCTCGGCTCCCGCGTGTCGCAGTCACAACAATATCATTGGTGACAATATAATTTAAAGAATTCAAATCACTACATTCTAAAAACATTAATAATTTTCATTAATAAACATTAATACTACTGCTAATACTTCTCATTCTATAACACAATATAGATTCACAATGAAGTTTATAAGTATATCTTACTGTGAGGAGTGATTGAGGAATTCTCTGACTAAAAGCTTGATCTTTGTGATATTTCGTCCCACTTGAAGTATTGAATTGTTCTCCTCAGTTTCAGCGTAATCAAATGGATATACAGAGTTTGGTCCTACATGCTTCTTTCCAATAATCCCTGTCAAAAAATAAACACTACAATAATGTTGAGCATATGAGATAAGAAGATTAAGTTATTCCTTCCTTACCCAAGTTACTGAAAAGAAAATTGAGCTTTTATCTGTGGAAGTTCTATAACTGCTGAGGTTCTCAGCATCCTATTCTATATTGAATGTGAAAGGCCACTTAATTTTGCTCAGAGGCCTCTTTATCAGGATTGAGGTTCATTTACATGCCCTAAAATTACAACTCAGTACCACCAGCTTTACTTCCATTCCAAAGGAAGTCATGCTAAGGATTTTTATGCCTGAAAAACTTCATCACCCTTCTCCCACAATCTTGGAAACTAGAGGATAGCATGTTATTCCTAGACCATGGAGGATAACTTTACCTAAGATATAAGTGCAATTCCCAAATATTGTTGTTTACAGAGTTTGACTTCAATGTTTCTCAAATGTTTTATCTCTGAGATCTTACATCCCTTTAACATCTGTAGTTTAAACAAATTGGAGTTCTACATTGAATATTAATTCTCTTGAAAGAAGTTGGAGAAAACAGTTGGCAGTATTTTGGAAAGAGTAAGTGTGTGTGTGTGTGTGCGTGCGTGCGTGTGCGTGTGTGTGTGGGGTGCGGGGGGGGGGGGGGGGGGGGGGGGGCGTGGGCGTGGGGGGGCGTGGGCGTGCGTGTGGGTGTGTGCGTGCGCGCGCGTGTGTGTGGGTGTGTGCGCGTGTGCGTGCGTGCGCATGCGTGCTTGTGCGTGCGTGGGTGTGCGCGCATGCGATAACAAAACAATTCTTCTTCTTCTTCTTCTTCTTCTTCTTCTTCTTCTTCTTCTTCTTCTTCTTCTTCTTCTTCTGCTTCTTCTTCTTCTTCTTCTTCTTCATTTTTGAGAATTTCACATACAGTTAGATGATTAATGTTCATTAAGTCATCTTTACCAAATAAAAAGCACTGTGGGGAATCATTAATCCAATCTTGAACCAACTTCCACTTGGACAATCATAGTGTGTGATTAATCTCAGCATTGCAACAGATGATGTTAAAGGTAAATCTGGAATTATTTAAGTTTATTTTGGAGATCCTTCCGATTATGTTTATCACAGGTAGTAAGATATTTGTCATAATTGGTTGTGAAAATATTTTTAATTATATTTTTAACTTTTTCGAAGGGTAGAGTCAGACTGAAACATTTGATTCCACAGACAGGATTTGAACCATGGATCTCCCCTTCTACATTCAATCGCTCTTAATCATTGAGCTACCATGGCAACATGCCAGCATGACACTGAAGTCTCCAATGACTCATATTTTCCCCTCAGGGGCCTACTATGGCAGGTAGAGGATTGGCGATCCTGGGGTCTGACTCTATCCTTTGAAAATCTTGTCCTCACACGGCTAGTGTGGAAGACAATTTCCTCAATTAACCTAATATAGTCTAAAGTATGAAGCTTTGGTCTTAAGTATTTACAGTACAGTAAGATGCCACAAAAGGTATGTATCTCATTGTACATGAGATCACCTAGTGGTTTACTGGGAAAATACGAGTCTTGACTTGATTTATTATGAAGGAGGAGTCGAGTTCTATGCTCTTAACACTGAAACCTAAAGGTTTATTGTATTATCTCCTCACTTAACAGTTTTAGTTAAATAGCTCTGTACCTCTAATGAGAGACAGTAGACTATTAACTAAATTAATTTTAGGAAGATCATCTTCTGAGTTTATTAAGCCCAGTAAATCAAACCTTTTCCTAAATTTGGCTTGGGACCCCAGGATAACCAATCCCATACCATGACTACTGAAAAATTCAATGCCACAGCCAATATTTGAATCACAGATCTCCCAGTCTTTGTTCAGTTGCTCTTAACCATTAAGCTACCATGGCAACATGCCAACATGACACTAAATTCTCCACTGACTCATATTTTCCTGGTAAACTATTAGAAGAGTTTTGCACTCTGATTCTATGCTCTACACACAGCTAATGTGGAAGGACAATTAATATCCATCAATTAATGTTTTACCTGTTTCATAGGGATATGTGGTTTGAGCAATTTTGGAACCCTTCTTAATCAACATATCCGCTTGTTCATTGCCATAAATTCCACAGAGGGATGGAATCTATTTGAAAACTATACATTTATTTAAATTTTGGAGATGTTTAATCATATTATGAATTTCATTTATTTTTCTGGTAAATCACAAATAGAATTCAAATTTATTGTTTTTTCACACTAGCTGAATGTAAGACAAGGTTGGGTTTGTTGGGAAAAAGTAGCCATTTGGAATGTTTAATTTGTGTCAGAATGTTATTATGTATGCTCAGTTGGTTAGAACAACTGAATGGAGACTAGAAGATCCATGCTTCAAATTCCAACTATGGCAATGAATTTTACAGTCTGATTATATATTTCCTACCATTGGGAATCCAGTGCACTATATAGGTAATAAAAGAAGTTAAAAAATAAATTTCAAATATACTTATTAGAATACTTCTTTAGCTTATTTTCAAATCCAAAAAAGATAGTAATTATTCAGCATTAGTCATTTGTCTCTCTTCTCAAAATATAGGAAGTTGAAACAAGTTCATGTACTATGATAAAAGGAATGAATAAATACTACTACTACTAAAGATCTTAATTGCACCTACCTGTACGTATACCTTGTTGTGAAAGAATAGCAGGCAAGCTCTTAATGTTGTCAAAAGAATTAAAGTGGTGAATACTGTTATGCAAACCATACATTCCATTCTGGTGACTTGGCAAGCCTGTCAAAATAGCAGAGCGGCTGTAAAGATAATTTATCGAGAAATTAGTCTTGAACATAACATTATCTCACTTTTTATGCTTGAACAGACTGAATATGTCAACTGGTACCAATTAAGGGCTGTGGTTTCCAGTAGGAATAGTAGAGAAGGTATCACAATTTTGCTTATTCTTTACTTAATTATGCTAAAATTTAATCTGTATAATAACGAGTGAAGATAAACTATTTAAAACGGAATAAATAATGAATTTGGAATGCACTCCTGGTTTAGATATCAAGATGCCAGAATGATACTTTACAGATTTATTTCATTTTACTCAGGTTAACTTTAAGATGTGCTAAATTATTGTTGTCTTAATGATGTAATTGTTTTAATGACAATGCATAAGAAACACAGAGATACCATTTATTTTAATACTCAGCTTTCGGACCTAGAACAACTATACCAAAATACCGAAATTTAGCTGTATTGGAACACCACAGTGAAGCAAAATAATTATTAAATTATAGATGAGTCGTATTTATTATACATCAGTTTCACTTACGTAACTATATTGAGGACATGTTTCGCGAACCATCGTTTGCATCATCGGCTCTAATGGGATTAGAGCCGATTAGCATTAGAGCCGATGATGCGAATGATGGTTTGCGAAACATGTCCTCAATATAGGTATGTAAGTGAAGCTAATATGACTCATCTATAATTTAATAAATACCAAAATATATTTATTTTAGTATACTTTAGATTAACTTTTTGAAACTGCATAACAGTGAATACAAGTTCAAATATATAAATATTATGGGTCAACTTTGGGACACACATTAAATTACAGTATAAGTGAAGCAAACATGTCCTAAAATTGACTCATATTTATATATATGCTTTAAATTGCTTAACTGTTATAGAGAAAGTTTATATTTATAAATGATGTTATATTGACTGATAAATCAAAGTAGGAGGTCTTTTTCATCTCCATTATAATTTCATATCATCTCTCATCAGGTGGTCTCTTTCAAGGTAGAAGTGTCAGCAAGTATCTCGGCATTGCATAACAGGACGATATGCACCTGCCTAACACTTCCTCCTCCAGTAGGACAGTCTCCGGTCTGGCATGGTGGGCCATTTCAGATCGGTGGTAGGAGTGATGCCAATTGTACTGGCCTGCCATGGAGTTTCCAACTCGGAAAGTGTAGGGGCCCTGCCCTCTGCACTTTCGTGGCTCCTTAAAACTGCCGCTCTGTCTCTCACTTCATCCTTCTTCCCAGGGGTGCCTCGCTTGGGATCACAGGTACAATAGACCAAGTTTGGACCTCCATGGCAAATCCCCTCCATAGCACAGTCCTGTCCAGTCCAGAGGGCTTTTAAAAGTAGTTGAAGTCTTCAGATTTTGGAGTATTATAAATGCGTAATATTTACAGTAGGAAATAAATAAAGTCATCATCTGTAGGTCAGGTTGTGGGATTCAGTTTTTGCAAAATATTGATAATGTATTTTTTATTCATTTACATAGAAGGTTCCATGGAGATATTGGTCTAAATGGTAACTTCCCATTATGAGTGAGGTGGTAGGTAAATTACAGAAAATAAACACATAAAAAAGGACTAGGTATACAAGTGTATTTATATGATTTATCTAAGCCATGTACAAATTGTTTACTCTCTTGTTGCTACCTCTGCTTGTGTGTACCCAGGCCATATAGAATATATATTCCATTTTGGTGTGTGGCATACACATCTGTGTGTGTGTGTGTGTGTGTGTGTGTGTGTGTGTGTGTGTGTGTGTGTGTGAGAGAGACAGAGATTACTCTTTATTATTTCAACAACTGCTGTAGATAATTTCTGTTATGAACTTACTGTCACATTGATGGCACTCCCCCATACCGACAAGTTGGGTAGGAGGTGTACAGCTTTCCATGGACAACCACTAACTGATGTCATGAAGCCAAAGCGAACTCTGTTGTTACTGTGCAAACATTATTCAAGACTGTTTCAATAAGTAATTCAACAAGTTTCTATTGCCAGAAATTTCTTGGCACATTCGACAAACTACACAAGGCTAATGCAAAGTCTAGCAGAGAGTTGGAGGAGTGTTTTAAGTTCTGAGTGTCAGCCAGTTAATGAGTGTGGCTTCATGTTGAGGTATTGGCGCAGTGAAGCAATTCACAAGTCAGTGAGTTGGTCATTTGAGTTGTGTGAGTTGACAGAGCAGTGCAAGAATACAGTGTGTTCCAAGCTCTGTGGTGAGGAAACAGCAAGGAATATGAACATTGCAATGAAGCAGTTCATGAGCGTGTGTGTTCAGAGTCAGTGTGCAACTCTATGTAAGAGGTGAACTTGTGAGTACCAACTAACAGCTCAAGTTGGTGCATGCAACAAAGACATAAATAAACATCAAAGAGACACGTTTAAGTTGTGTATTTGTGTAAAAGAAAAAGTGATTATAACTTAGATAACAGCTTTTGTCACAAATAAAGAAGTTGTCTATAAAAACGTAAGTGATGAAGTGTCAATAAACCGACTACAAATAGTTTTTCCGATTAAGTTGTCTTGTGTTTTTGTCACATTATTAAGAATTACAGTATTGCTGAAGTATGTGTTTGAAAGTTTTGTTTTTGAACCAAAATAAGTTGAGAGACACTTTGCTGTAATAGGGGAGACCTGTCTGTTTTAATGTCATTATGTAATATACTTTTCATCCCATAATTGATCAAGTTAATTGATTCTATGGAAATGTGACTGGCTGATTTTGTTTAATCAGAGTATGTGTCTTATTTGTGTTTAATACACTGTGGACCTTGCCTTTGTGACATCACAACAGTTTTCAGGTAGCCTGGCAAATTTCTCAATTTTTTTAAATGTGTAGGTCATGAGGTAAAATTGGTGGTATGCACCTCCTAATTACTTGAGTACCAATTGTTTTACAAGGCTGTAGTGCAAAAGTGGAGCATGAGCATCTGTTTAAAGTATTAATTGCTTGACATTTCCTCAGAGATGTAAATTGTTTAATATTTAGGTATTAGAACTAGAACTGTGACTTGCATTTTAAGATGTACGATTCTACATTCTTGTTACAGAACTCTAAATTATATTTCAATTAAAATGATAATATGTGCAAGAAAACTGTAAAACCACCCTTTTAACTGTGCAACACATGTTGTTTTGAAGTTTGTCCAAACTGAAATAGTATTACACCTCTGCTTTATAATTTGAAATAACTTCTGAAAGAGCCTATACAATCTGTTAGGTCAGACTGTTTTACTCATTTATTTAATTAATGTATTGTGCTTTTCAGTAAGACTCAGAAGTTAGGACCTTGCATGCCTAGTGACCAGTATTCAATTGCAACAAACTTCGCCTATTAATACAGAGGTACTGACAATGAGCTCTGCCTGTCTCGGTAGTGTAGATGGCAGCGTGTCTGCCTCACGTTCAAGACGTCCTACGTTCGAATCTCTGTCAGGGTGAGTTACCTGGATAAGGTTTTTTCCCGGGTTTTCCCTTATCCTGATGCACTAATATCAGGTAACTCTAAGCTCCATAGACCCCGGACACATTTGAGCATCCTTTCACCCATTTCATTCATCATCTGATATGACTTAACATTGAAGGACATAAATTGCAAAAAAAAAAAAAAAAAAAAAAAAAAAAAAAAAAAAAAAAAAAGTTGACAATGAGCACAACTTTTTATGTCATGTATATAGCTTCAGTTGACCACAGGGTGCACCAGTTACAAGTTCTGCGCTTTAGTTATCAATTTATCAGATTTAGTTAACTGCCAACAAGAGAAAAAAAAAAAAGAAAGCACACATATGTCATGCTAGCATTCAGGAATCCAATGTATGTAGTTGTTACCTTGGAGAGCAGCTACTCACAGATGTATATGCATTGTTAAAAATCAAGCTTCTCTTTGCTAAGGCATCCAGATTTGGAGTTTGACATATTTTGTTTCTGTATGTTCCCATTTCAAATCCTCCATCATCAGCTGTTTTTAAAAGAAAGAAGAAAAATTATTGTGATTTTAACAACCTCTTGCACAAAAGAAAATTTCTCCTGAAATATAATGTATTGATTACACAGAAAATGAAGCTAGTTACAGTGGAATAATAAATATAATACAAATAAAATATTCACTAAATATTTTATTTGTATTATAATGTATTGAAATCACTTCTTCTTCTTTGTTTCCTAAATAAAAGAAAACAAACATAAATTTTGCACTAATTTGAAACACAGCTTATATTTATACATAGCTTAACCATAAGTACTATATGGCAGAAAGAGAAATGTGTGTATAAGGCTTAATTGATACTGGTGTATTTGAAGATATAATCATGCTTTTTTTGCAAAATGAAGGTACAGAGTAGGATAACAATGCTGGTGATATCTTTCACCTGGTTTTTCACTAAAGTGTCCTAAATTATCAGGGAAATAATTTAGATGGAAATGAAGAAAATGTTTGACACTTATTGTGACCAATCTTTATGATTGATTATTTTTATCTTTTTGTAGTACCACTTTCACTATGTTAACATTATTTGGATCGTTTTTATTTCCAAGGAAATTAAAACATTTGTAAAAGCATTCCAAGCGACCTTTGCTTCTCTGCTTATAGTATTCTCGAAGTCACTATCCATTATTAGTTTAAAATTTGAAGGCCAAGAACACATCAGCTTTATTTTTTGTTATACAATAATGAAGAAAATGTGACACAAAGGTATTTAAAGCACTCACTGTCTTTATCTAGAGTTTTCACAAATTGTTTCTTTAAACCTAATTTTACATGGAGTGGTGGCAACAAAACTTATGAGGGATCAATAAGAGATTCACTTTTCATATTCTTTTTAACCATTGTTAAATTAGTCCTATGTGGTCACTGTTCCCTTTCTTGTTGTTCTAACTTGAAAAGTTATACCATTATAAATTATACAGGATTCAGTAAATATGAAGAACTCGTAAGCCATTCACAGATATTTCAAAATTTTATTTTACTTTTCACATTCCGCTCAATATTTGATTTCGCCGGAAATACATGGGCTGAGACACCCCGAATAAAAAGAAACGTGAAAGAATACACAAAAGTCCCGATATTTGTATGTGCATAATCACAGCCAGTTTCGTGATGTAACGTAAAAACATGATGTCGAATAAAAGAAATTGAAAAAATTTGGGGGAAAAATCTCCTCAGCTCTTATTTCACTTTGGATGAGAAAATTTGTGCATTGTTTATTATGGCTAATGGTCACGGTTAAAATAATATATCTATCAGATGTTTGCGTGACAAAAATTAAATCCTTTTAATTTTTTACCCCTTCATTCTGAAACCAATTTTACCTCCTCATAAGGGACAGGCGAAAACTTACCATCAACATATGTAGATCTCACTCAAACACACAATACCAATGTGAGACAGTATTTATTGCAATTAATGAGCTTAATTTCTCAATAAATTATACTTATATCTGAAATGAAAAAAAAAAAAAAAATGACCATCGTTCTCTTCTCGTCATACAAAAGAATGCTGCAATGAAACTAACAATGAAACTGCACTAACTGCTCTGAGTGGACAGTTGTCCTCAAAAGAAACTTTGAGGGTTGCACTGATCCAATCAATGCAATCCCCCAAATTTTTACTGCTATAAAGATTTCTGGGCATTCCTGCAGCGATTCTGCCTCCCCCCCTCCCAGGATCTTCCCTATAAGAGTCCCAATTGGTCCTCCTAGGGACTCTGAAGGTCCTCGGATCGAGGGAGCCTGCCAACTGAAATTCTATATGTCTGGTCCGAGACGGATGGTTCATTACCAACCCTCCAGTCACTGACCTTCTCCAGGATGCCTATGGATCCTAAAGTTATATCTATAGCTTCCTGCCTTCTGTTATTACAGTACGTAGGTTCACCATTATTCAGAACGTACATAGAACAATCTTTTTTGTAACATTTAATGCTACAGCTGGGATTTGAACCACAAATCCTTGATTTTCCGTTTTATTTTCCTTTCTTACACGGGATCATTGTCACAGATCGAGCTGGGATGTTTTTAGTGAACATGCAGTGCTGTTAGATTAAGATCCGACGCCCGCGACAGTTGCCGTACCGCGCGGTGACCCGCATGCTCGCCGATACTCGGGAGCTTTAACTCGTGGAACTAAAATTTATGTAACTTACTGTATGCACCAATTTTACCAATTTCCCTGTGAATGTTTTCATTAAATTCATCTAAGGTACATCGTGTGACGAACTGATATATTTTGAACGATATCCGTCGTATCATTGGCAATAAAATTATAAGCAGCGGACTATGGCCGGTTCGTTCCCATGATCTGACAATAGATTTTTATTTCTGGGGAGCAGTAAAAGGTAACGTGTATGCAAATAATCCGCATGCCTTAGATGAACTTAAAGAAAACATTCGTAGGAAAATTGTGCAGTGGAATTGATGAAAGTGAATGCAAGGGTCTTTTTTTCTTTTTTTCTTTTTTTTTTTTTTTTTTTTTTTTTTTTTTTTACGGTGTGACTTGTGTATAGCACAAAATGGACAGCACTTACAGCAGCTACTGTGATTAGGGTGAGTACCAACTTCTGTAATTAGTATAGCACAGTAAGTTACATAGATTTTAGTTCCGCGAGTTAAAGCTCCCGGGTATCGGCGAGCAAGCGGGTGGCCGCCGCGGCACGGCAACTTTCGCGGGCATCAGGTCTTAATATAACAGCACTGTAGATCGAAAATAAAAGTAAATCGGCTTTCTCTCCCATAGGGTCTAGATTGACAAGAAAAAAAAGTTATTTGAAAATTAGAATGATACAGCAATAATATATAATTCCATTCATATACCGACGATCAAAAGGTAATACGCGGGAGAACTTACCAAAATATCACTATGAAGCGCACGGATCATAGTGCCACCGGTGTACCGAAATCTCGTCTCTCAGTACACTACATGCAAATAACTCAGCTTTCATGGAGCTGTCGCTTTTAAATACACTTAAAAACCATGGGTCTCAGTCGGATTTGAACACGTAGTCTTGGGATCAGTAGCTTTATTGGGAATTTCAGACCCAGAGAGCTCCACTTACGTAAGGTGATAACAGCTTACCCGCATGGCTTGTGGGCATAACCGGCTGTGAACCAATCTAACAGCTTGAAGCTCAGATTAAAGCAAAGCTCCACAATTTCCCACCAAGAGTTGTCTGTATATCAGCACCCCCTCCCCTCCCATTCTCTGGAAACTATCCACCGTCGAAGAGTTAAATTGCTATCTTCCTTTTCCCCCTGCCTCATTTACATCCGCATCCGACACTCAGCGAACCTCCATCCCATACTTCGAGGACAGGTATACGCATAACGTGCTGTCCCTCACACTGCTAACAGACGCTCGCTCATACGAACTGTGCAGGGCCGATGTCTTTGCAATAAAAGACATTTACCTGGAGTAGAGTTAGGAAGTTTGATTTAATTCAACAAACTGAAAGAACCATTTAATTTTGTGTTTCATTTTATGTTTCATTCGACTTTGAATGAAAAATACATAAGTTAAACAAAATAAATAAAATGGCATCCCATATTTGTAACAACTCTCTCTAGTATTGTTGCTGTTCACTTTTTCTCGCGACTGCAAATGTTTATGCACAGAACATATACTTGTTTATGTGTGTGTTGGTTCTGTAAGTTTAATTTTATGAATGATTCAGTCCAACGCTTGTGACTTTTTGAGATTTCGAATATTGCAGTTCACCATAAAAAAAAGATATAAAGTATCTATATTATTGTTCGTTTTTTTTTTATCTTACGCTTTTGTTCTGTGGTTTCTTTTCTGCTATTCTAGAAATGTCTAGTTATTATGCATCAATTTCGTAATTGCATTGTTTCCATTAATCTGTGATTGTTTCTTTGCGTTCGTCCACTGATTTACGAGTTACAATGATATTTCCCTGTAAAATCCGCATGCGCCGTCGTGGCTCACTTCATATGTTTTAAAGATAACAAAAACATTGCTTACCTATGATGAGAAGGGCATTTCTAGGCACTTTGTTTACTGCACAGATGGATAACGAAATAAGAGGGTAAATAACTATTGTTAGCAATGAAAATTTGGACATATTTTAAGCCAAATATTGTCAAGAGTTTACCAGCTGAATTTGGGGGTTACCAACTGATAGCGTCCTCCCTTCATTTGAATTGTCGGAGAATTATCAGGTAATGATTTTACTTTTATTAATATTTTAAGTTAATATTTGAAAAATATTGTCTTCTCTATCTCTTGGTAGAACATGCCAATAATCTCACTTATTTAGGACTGCACATAATAACAATGGTATATTATGTACGTTGGCAGCATTAAAATGAGAAACAAAACATTGTATAGTTGCGCAAGTAATTTCTAAACATCCAAAGGAATACACGTGGCTGTGATGTGGTTGAATGTCAAATGAGTGAATTGTATAAACTAATAAAATTAGGTCACATTGACATTTGTATTTTTAAATTTACCTTTTAGATCATGTTACAAAACTATGGACCAAAATTCTAAGTATCGATTTTCAACTAGTTTTGGTATGCGTGGCATGTACAGTTGTGCTTGCGTGTCTTCTACATTATCGGTACTGCGTAAATAGTCAGCAGTAATTGCGTTTCATCCAGTCATAGGTGCAGCTCGACGGCAACAGCTACACAACAGTGTTTCATATCAACGGCTAAAATGAAGAATAGACACAACACTGTTTTATTATTTGACGTTGATGGAACATTAACATTTCCTATGAAGGTATGTATGCATTTAAACTGTTTTCGTTCACTAGCATTTTATACCAATTGACAAACCCCAATTCAGCAGAGGATTAATATTGTTAAGGCAATAAACTGAACAGTATGACAAAATACTTCTTTCCCACCGATCACTTATTAGTTTCTATATTTAAGTTGTAGTATTTATGTTCATTTCATTCACACAGATGTTAAGTCATATCTCATCCAATCCATGAAAAAACTAATAGTTTTAATTTTGTCAGTGGAATAAGAACAAAAAATATGAAATGGGCATAAGCTCTTTGATTACATGCAGTACTCAAATTTAGATGCATATATATTGGCTTTATGTTTAATTTTGATGTAATTTCACAGGTTATTGAACCGGAAATGGAAGAATTTTTGCTCAACTTTGTCAAGCCAAAATGCACTGTAGGTTTAGTTGGAGGCTCAGATTTGAAGAAAATAACCCATCAAATGGGAGGAGACAAATGTAAGTGTATTTCACCTGTTTTGTATTCTTAATAGCAGTCATATTTTCAATAGAAGTACCTACAGGGTGAATACATGTGTGTGCATACTTGCTATTGTAAATCAGTTTCATGTAAGATATATAGGTATTATTGTGAATGATATTTAAGATATATTTTGTAGAATGATTATTTGTTACAATCTGTACTACACACTAATCTGCCATATTGTATGTTAAATGTAAGTGGACCCTAACTACGAAAAATAAAAAATAATTTTCATGTAGAGCTATTCCATATCAATAGTTGTGATATTCACACTCAAAATTAGCAGCAGTTTCAGTTTTAAATATATTCAGTAACAAGACAGGTTTATGATCTATGATTATCATAAAATCATATCAATACAAAACAGATGTGATACTTTTGGGACACGACAGAGCATAATCTCCCAAGAAATTTAATGCCTCTATGATGCAGTCACATTTTTAAATAAACACACCACATTAATTTTAGCTAATTGATGGAAATTAATCATTTCTTCACGCTAGCGTATGTAGGCTAAGGTTCTTGATAGGAGATCCTTGGTTCAAATCCCAGTCATGGCATTGAGTTTTTCTAGTTGACTCTATACCACATTAATATTTTATTGTAATAAACATACCACAGTTTATTTGATACCATAGGTATTAGCCACATTAAAAAAAGAAGAATGATTTTTTTCTCTAGTCCTGGGTGTACATGGTGCAGTGAGTCTAACTGTGGTTAAGTATCAAGTTTGAAAATAAATAAAATTGTTATTGAAAGATATTTTTCTGAAAGCAGAATTCATATTGCTGTGATACATCCATTGTTCATAAACTCTCAATAATAACCATTGCTTTAAATATTTCTATCCAGCATTGTAAAATAAGCAAAAGAGTGGGGGTAAATTGTACCAAAATTACAGTATTTATATCTCCAGAACAGAAATGAAGGAAATTTCATGCAGTCTCCATTTTTTCAAATGTTTCAAGTTAGCAAACACATGCAATCCACATGTACATGCACTTTTATGTGTTATTTGGAGGAATTTAGTAACAGTGACATCTAAAATAATTCCTAAAGCTATTTATAGTTGGTTTTTTTGAATTGAGAGGAATAAAAATGAAATGAAAGAAAGTCATGCAAGTGCCACATCAGATTTTTTTTTATTATTATTTGAACTTTTGGGTAATTTTTATATTTTCTTAAACCTTTCATGTTTGAATTACGCACTGGTATCCCTTCATATTCTATAAATCTCTCGCTTTTTCATTTCATTTTGAATTACGCAAGATTCATAATGTCAACTTTTTCTATATTTCTGAGAAATCCTTCCTGTCTTGAGCACAACATTTTCTCATTCAGGGGTGATGCTACTAACTAGGCGCTATTGTGTACAGTTTTGTAGTATTTTCCTGTAAATAAATTAAATTCAATTCTTTTAAATACTTTACTAAAAACAATTACCCCTCTCCAGTTTCCATTTGGACATATTTATTTCCTACCTTTTCTCTAATCTATCCTGCTCCCACTCTTCCCTTTGATTTCCATTTTTATCTTCTCTGTTTATTTACTCTCTCACCTTCCCAGCTTATCTCTGCCACTTTGCTCTTATTACTCAATTTTCATTATACACTTCCCAAATTTTCTCTTAGTTGCTTTCATTATTTCATTATAGCCTCCCTTCTCTATTTTCTCACTTTATTTTACATCACTTTTTCTCTGATTACCAAAATTACATCTTTTTTGACTAAACTTTTACTACCTGATATTATACTGTTACTTCTTACTGTCTCTTTTACTATCACTATTTCATGTTTAAATTCTTCAATAATTATTTTGTATCTTTAAACTTGCTCTTTCCAATAATTTGAAAGAGCGAATCAGAATTAACACTATGAAGTAATACAATAATTAAAAATTATACATAAGTCGACTGAGACACTGTACTTCACACCTTAATTTTCTTTCAATGCATTTCGCTTCCACTTGAAGGCATTATCAAGAAGTTGAAAGAAAATTAAGGTATGTGAAGTACAGAGGTTATCAGTTGACTTATTGTATAAATTTTACATACTCTTACCGCTTTATTGCCTTATTTTCTCACTTTACTTCCTGATGTTCGTTTCATCACTACACTTCATCACTCATCACCTTTCCATTTTACCGCTTCGTTACTCCACTTTGTCTTGTCACAAACCATGTCTTCACATTTCTTTGCATTCTTTGTTTTGTTATGTAATCTAACATCACATCCCTCTTCTGTTTACCATTCACCCTTTTTTATCCCTCCATAATTTTGCCAACAATATATACTTTGGGTTTTAAGAAGGCTATGCTTTTTCTTTTGAAGGTCTGCAGAACTATGACTATGTGTTTGCTGAAAATGGATTAATAGCTTACAAGAATGGCTGTCTCATTGGGAAACAGGTAAAGTTGGTTTTGAAATTGTTTACATTATTAATGTAGATGCCTTGATAATATTGTCATTATTTCCCGTTTTCTCCTATGTTTTAGTCTATTCAAAGTCATATGGGTGAAGAAAAACTGCAGATGTTCATCAACTATGCTCTGCACTACATGTCAGAGCTTATACTTCCAGTAAAACGTGGGACTTTTATAGAATTCCGTACCGGATTAATTAATGTGTGTCCTGTTGGCCGAAGCTGTAACCAGCAAGAGCGTGAACAATTCTTTGAATATGACAAAGTTCACAAAATTAGAGAAAAGTTTGTTAAAGCTCTGGAAAAGCAGTTTCCTGACCTTGGTCTTGTTTATAGTATTGGTAAGTAGTAGTTTATGCCCTTGTAAGACTTGAAGCTTTCACAATGAGTGTTATTAATCAAGACTTTTCGGGTGATCAGCCATGTCAGGTTTATGAATGTCGATCTTTCAGCCATTGTATACTCCATGGCCTTCTTTCATCAGATGAAGAAGGCCTAGATTATGCCTTTGAAACATTTTATTGTGTCAGCAGGTATCTTTTTTAGCTTTTTTTGTGAAACCTGTGAAAAAAGCTACATAGGAAAAACTAAGAGAAACTTGTTAACCAGACAAAAAGAACACCAGAGGAACATTAAGTTGAAACAAACAGAAAAATCTGCAGTTTCACACCATTTTTGGACAGAAAACCATAACATTGGCCACAACATTAAACTGTTAAAATCTTTAAATACACCCATAGAATTGGATATTTGGGAAAAAATATTCATAACCAAAAACCGTGATAAAGTTATAAATTTTGAAATCCCGGCATTAAATGAAGTATTAAAACTTAGTGTTCCTAACACCAGATGGCAGAGTGATTGGAGCTCCGTAGTATTGGAATAAGAGGAATGTTCATTTAGTCACCAAACAGCTGAGGATGAGATCAAATGATCTTGAAAACGTTTCAATTATACAAGTAAGTGAAGTTTGAGTGTAAACATAGTGACTCTAAATCAAACTCAAAAATACATATATATATGTTATATATTTCAACCATATCAATTGAAAGGATGGTAGAGACCATAGCAAAGCAGTTTGTGGTTGCAGAGTTGTAGGCAATAACATGATATGTATTAACAATCTTCATGCCATTTATTAAATCACCCATGGTGGCATACTGCATGAAAGGTAATGGAAGACTCATTGAAGTAGTAGCTGTTTTAACTGAATGGTTAAGAGAAATCCCAATTTCTTTGCAAATGACAAGGTCAAGAGTTCAATTTTTTTTTTTTTTTTTTTTTTTTTTTTTTTTTTTTTTTTTTTTTGTCCTCTCACTTTATTTGCATCACTATTTCCTCAATCTTCTGTTTTATCTCATACCAATCTCTAAAATTTTAATGTGAAAAAATATTTCGCTTTGACTCTTTTAGTACCTGCACCCAATTATAGATTAAATTTTCACAGAAAATTTTTGAAACTTTTACCTACTACTATTTTCAATTCAATGAATAGTAAAACACTTAAAGTAACATACCCATAATTCGGGTTGCTAATGGTGCATCATGTTTATATAGAGTACATCTCTACACAGTAAGGCTACTCATGACTATTAAGAAATAAATAGTACAAATAACATGTGCCAGGGTAGCTCAGTGGTTTAATTTGTGACTTTTATGCTGAGGGTCTGAGGTTTGATTCCCAGTTCAGGGGTGGTGATTTTTTTAAAGTCTTCACCTCTTAATAATTTAATTATCTGTTTAACTGCGCTAATACATTGATTGAGATCTGTTTTGCTGTTCTATTTTGCAGGTGGACAGATAAGTATAGATGTTTTTCCTAAAGGATGGGACAAAACATTTTGCTTGAAGTATTTAGAGCAGGATGAATTTAAAGAAATTCATTTCTTTGGTGATAAAACGGATCCTGGAGGCAATGACCATCAAATTTTCATTGATCCACGAACAAAAGGACATAAAGTGATGTCACCAGCAGATACAAGAAAACAGCTAGAAGAACTGCTGCAGTAACAATGATTTAATGTAGGAATCTAAAGCCAAAGATTTACTGTATTGTTTTGGTAAGCATGTAATGTTATGAGAAGCTTTATCGTTTCAAGAAATACTTTATGTTTCAGGTTTTCAGTAATTTTAGTATGTGTCATGGTAGAAATTTCAAGAGCTGTAATGTGCATATTGCACAATTACAAGGTATACCTGTAATGAAGAAGGATAGCCAGGAATTTGAGGGACCTTAGCTGCAAAGCATAGCCAGAGGATGTTTTTATACAAGGGATGTTGCGAAAGTAAGTTTTGTCATTTTTTAAATGAAATAATGGTACACCAGGTGAAACAATCACCATAAGTAACCATAACCATTGTTGGTTCAAGGGCAGAAGGATCGTCAGCAGGGTTTAGGGGGAGGGATGACACGTCCAGAGCTCCGAAGAAGAGAGATGATCATCAGACGAGCGTGCCTGAGGTTATTTGAATACAAATCATGATGGGAGACGGACTTGTGCTGACAATGTGGTCGCCAATGAAGTGTATGCTGTTATCCGGTATGATTAGATATGTGGGACTGGTGTGTTGTCATCCATGAATGCCTACAGACCATGTATGGTGAAGAGCTCATGTTTCGTCTAATGGTTGGTTGCTGGTGTTGCATGTTCAGTAAAAGAAGACAAGAGGTGAAGGATGAAGGTCGAAGTGGGTGTCCCTCCACATCCACAAATGAAACCAACTTCGCCTGAGTACGGGCTATGATGTTAGTGGACAAGTGCATAACAGTGTCAGAAATGGCATCCATATTGGATATTGGTCATGCTCAGGCCTATCACATGCTCCATGATGTGTTGGGTTACTGAAAAGTGTCTGGAAGATGGATGCCGAGAAACCTGACCCGGATCACAAGAGTGCAAGAATGGGAATCAGCCTTGATCACTGGATGCAGTACAAGTGAGAGGAAAACGAGTTCCTGTTCAGAATCATCACAGGCATTGAGACATGGTTGCACTACTTTGACCCAGAAACCAAGGCCGCCACAATAACATGGAAGCATCCCATTTCACCAGTGAAGAAAAAATTCAAATTGTCAACGTCCACAGGAAAGGTTATGGCCACAGCATTCTGGGATGCAAAAGTTGTAATTCTCCTTGATATTCTCCATGAAGGCATCAAACTTCACCAAACTTAGGTCTGCCATTCAATGAATGAGACCAGGGCTCTTGAGTGAAGTTGTTCTGCTCTTGGACAACAATGCAAGATCACATACAGCAAGGCTCATAGAAGATCAGATTTGTCGCTTCGGATGGGAGAGATTGGATCATCCTGCCTATAGCGCCGAACATGCCCCATCAGACTTTCATCTGTTCCCCACATTGAAAGCCGCAGTCTCGGGACGTCATTACCTTAAACAGTGATGAAGTGGAGCAGGCTGTGCAACAGTTCCTTGCATTGTTTTACCGGAGAGGTTTCTTCAAACTGATTATGCTCTACAACAAATGTCTCCATGTCAGTGGCAATTATGTCAAAAAATAGTGCAAGGTTCATGATGCCATGTTTACTTTTATTTGGCAATAAAGATTCAAAACTTACTTTCGGAACACCCCTTGTATAAGAGGAGCATAAGGAGGAGGCCACAATTATGAAGCGACTGGAAAGCATAACTGAAACTCAGGGTAGCTAAACCCCAATGATCCTCATTTACTTCTAATTAACTCAGGATTAATGTGCATCTCCCAGAAATTGATAATGTATGTATTTCTCAAGCTTTAGTAACTGGAACACATGTGGAACTGTAAACCAGATTTTTCCGTTGTGAGAAAACACCTTGTATTTTTTATTTCAGTTCAGATTCAGTAATATTTTCAACTTTTAAACTATTTTTCTATATAATCACCAACTCTTTCCAAGAGTTTTGGGTATTGGGACACCAATTTTTCAACACCTTATGTGGTGTATCATGTTTATGAGCCATCTTGTTCACTTTATCACTATTTTCAAATTGTTGTCCGCCAAGGTGCCTCTTGAGTTTGGTGAAAGATGGAAAGCACTAAGAACAAGATCAAAAGTATAGGATGGATAACAGAAAGCTTTACATTTGAATTCTGTAAGGAATTCCTGGGCCTTTCTCAATGACATGTGTGACAATCTGTGGTATGGAAGCAATAATAATAATAATAATAAAATTAAGTGTGGTTTTACTGTAGTATAGCATTATTTATAGTGCAGAGGGATTCTTCTTTCATTGCAAAATCAGTTTTAACATTGTCATAAAGTTAGGGCCTTCCATTCCAGTCTTTAATGAATGCCTTATCTATACTTAAAAAGCCAAACTATAATCTTCGTAAAAGATAAAGGTTATGGAGGTGGGCCAAACTGCAGACTTCAGCGAATCCTACCAGCGCTGTCGAATGTGGTAGACAAGTTTCACACACCTGAACTGAGAACATTATCTTCATTAATTATGCTTGAATAAGTATTTGAAAATGGCAAATGACAATCTTATAATAAGAAACCATTTTATTTTCTGATCATGACTGTACAAAATCTCTACGATACTTAGAATGCAGGCCATGCACTTTTTATATTCACAAGATTACGATTACCTACCCAACATCCATCCATTCAGCACAGATAATCCTGAAAAACAACACCATTCCTTTCTCACAACACTTATCTGAAGCACAAAATAAACAGTGCACCTACTGACACAGTCTGAAACAGAGTGAGTTAATGTTCAGTTCATTTTCAGAGCAGTGGTGTGTTATTTTGTTAAAATGAACAACATTGTTAAGTTGTTTGTCGAACTTAAGCTAAAATATTATTAATATTACTTATTATTATTATCATATACTTATCTTTTCTATAGTGTTTGTGATCCAAGTGCGGGAACATGTCCCTTGAAGCTCGGACAGATGATTTTTCGATTAACAAGTGTGAAATGATTCATTCTCAGGGCGGAAAAGTTATATTTAATGTGAACAAGTTTTTACGAAAGCTCTCCAATCCAGAATATAGGGCAGCTGTAGATTTTTCAAAAACTCAGCAATTAACTGTGGAAGCTTGTGGTGTAGGTAGTGTACACATAGTGTCATGAATATGTAGTGAAGCAGCTTCATCCTTAGAAAAAGGGAGTGTACCTGTATTTCAATCTCCGGGAGAGACCTACAAAGTTAGAAAGCGAGTTACTGGTTTGGAAACCGTGCTTGCTGTTCCACTGCTGACATGTGTCAAGATAACATGTTAATGTTTTAGGAATATTTAATATGTTTAATTATGGGAAGAACAGTTAGAACCTTTGCTGGCTTGTAAAGCGAGCTCTTACATATATACAGAACCTCTGCCAGTACATGCACTATGTTCGGCAACAGCGCTCCGCTTGAGTATTGGCTAATGTTCACGTGCCTTTAACTTTGTGAGTGGTAGAGAAGCTTTCTTTTGTTGCGACACAAGAATATTTTTTAAGTCCAAAGGTGCATGTATACGCATGCGCAAGCAGACGACCAGCCGGTTCTCACGTTGTAGCTAACATGAGAAAGATATGTAGAACTTGTAGCCAACCTCTGCAAAAATGCCCTACACATAGGTGACGCAGTCCATGTGAAAAGGAACATAGTTTGAGCAGGCTAAGTTATCGTCCAGTCAAATTTTGTTACTCATGCACTGCTTTGCACATAAACAGTCCTGCAACATGATGATAATGGAGTGCGCTGAGGAAAAACATGGACTGTATTGGATTGGTTCGGCTACTGCCGCGAAGTGTGCATTTCAAATGACACCAAGTATCCTGCAAGGGGGAAAATTGGCGGTCCCGGCCACGTTGTTCAAATCGACAAATGCAAAATAGAACGATGCAAGTTTCATCGTGGGCGCGTTGTAGAGGGCAAATGGATCCTGGGGATCAACGTGGGGACGAATGAGGTGCAGATGATGATATGCCCCAACAACAGAAGGGATGCAAATTACGCTCTACAGTCTAATTGCAGAGCACGTAGAGATCACCAGCACCATTCACACTGATGCCTGGCGGGGATACTATGAGTTGATGGCTGGAGGGTTTGCTGCGCACCTAGGAATGAATCACTCAGTGCATTTTGTCAACCCAGTGACAAATGTGCACACAAACAACATAGAGTCATGCTGATGGGGACTACAATTAGGTGCAATTTAGGTCTGCTTTGTGTTAGTCTGCTAGAGAATGTAATTTAGGGACAAGTAAGACTGTTGGCAGCATTGGAGGCTGCACTGAATTCTTCAATATGGCTACATTATGCAATAAGTAAATAAACAATGTTAAAAGAATGCCCTCCAACACAAAATTGCACTAACAAGTAAAGAATTTATATTAAAAATTGTGATTTTATATAAAAACATCAAAAAGTTTGAAGAAGTTAGAAAAAAAATCGCTGCATCGCATATTAGAAAGAAGAGCCAATGTTTTTTTTTTTTTTTTTTTTTTTTTTTTTTCCTAACTGTAGAAAAGCCATGTTTAATGGACAAAGTAGTTGCCAGAATTGTTATTACAACTTTGCAAAGCTTTAATACTTCGGAATAATCCATTTCAAAATTATTCTGCCAAATGAAAAGTAACAAGTCTATAAGAAGTCAATACTGTGTTTGTTAGTGCCTTCTGTTACATTAGATATAATACAGGATAACATAAAAAACGAGAATACTTGAACAGTCTGATAAAACTAAGAGTGTGTAAGAAAACATTTTATTCATACATAGTGGAAACCTTACAACATGCTATTTAAGAAACAATGATGGAATGTATCATTTTTTAAATAATTCTCTACCAACACCTCATGGCTGCCAATACAAGTTTCAAGCATTCCTGTTTTATATGTCAACTTATACTTAGTTCAGAGCATAAAGCCACCATTTCGAAGAAAGATCTATAACTGTAAACTAAAGAATGACAAACTTTAGCAGGAAGGATGCTTTGTAGGTTTCTTTAAAGTTTTGAAGTTCTCAGTATTGCTGAATATAAATTTATTTATTCCCAGATATTTAATTATTTCGTAAAAGGGCCTGTGACATGTTAACAAGTCACCAGTACCATCCACAAAGCTTTTTCCTGTTTGGTTCTGTAATATTTGTTATATGATTCCAAAAGGAATCAAGCTATTGTTTCCTGGTTCTCAGGAGGCCTTAAAGCCATTAATTCTGTTCGCAAAGAATCCAATATAGTTTGTGTTGGTGTGTAGCTCATTAAACAAATTCTCATTTAAGGTAACATTTTGAGATTAATAGTAAATTAAAACCCCTTTTCATCAAATCCAAATACTCTCTTGAGGCTGACTCACTTTCTGTATCCCAGTCAATTTCTTCTATAGTATTCTGAAATACAGATATACGAAGTCTGTTCAAAAAATTGCAGAACTTTGTCCAGTTTGTAGACCTCTGTTTGGTTCACACAAACCCTCGTTTGCAAATCTTCTTGTATCTCATCTATTGTTGCAAATTTTTGTCCTTTTAATGGGGTTTGCAATTTTGGAAATAAAAAAATTCTGCAGGGGAAAGGTCGAGAGAGTACAAAGGATAATGTAGCACAGTGATTTAATTTTTTGTGCAATAGTCATGCGCCAGCAGGAATGATGTGTGGGTCTTTATTATGATGCAAGAGCCATGAATTGTTTTGCCACATTTAATGCTGCTTTCTTTCTCACAGGCATTGCAGCATGTGTACCATTGATTAATTATTTGTTCCTGTGGTATGAATTCAGAATGAACTAATCCTTTAAAGTCAACACAAATTATCAACATGACTATGATATTTGACCTGACCTGACAATCTGTTTTTGATCTTGGAGAACCTTTCCCGACCCATTGTGAAAATTGAACCTTGCTCTCAACGCCATAGCCATAGACCTACATCTCACCATCAGTTATGATTCTCTTAAGGAACTCATTTGCGCGATCCAAAAGTCTTAACAGATTGTGAGACGATTGTCTTTCTGGTCTTGACTCATGAGTCGTGGGACAGACTTGGTGACAGCACAATGCTTTCCAAGGTGCTGTGTCAGGATATCATGACTTTATGCAAGTTACATTCTTCTGCAACCTCTCGGACAATTGGTCTTCGATTAACACACACAATTTTAAATTTAAAGGGAGTCGATTAATGACACTAAACAACACTTACTTTTAAAACTGTAAAATTTAAAAGTAAGTGTTGTTTAGTGTCATTAATCGACTCCCTTTAAATTTAATTTATCATAACAACACTGTTTTCAACACTTCCAAGAAAGGAATTACACACAATTTTGTTGACGTTCCAAACTTAAGCATCATCAGTAGACATCTACTACTGAGTCGCTACTGTGGATTGCTAAAAACACCTCTGTGGCTTTCCATTACAGATCTAAAACAGTGGCAGTATTCCTCAGTGTGCTCATTACTATCTGGCATGAAGGGCTTATCCACAATCTCCTAGAGCATTAAATCCGTTCTCCATGTATTTCCTTGGTGACCGGTTTTGTTCTAAACAGAAGCTTCTGAGTAAAGGTGGAAGGGGCATGGCCGCAGAGCGACCCATTGTTGTAGGAGTCCTGGAAGGCAGCATGCCATTACCGGCACTGTTCACAGCTTACATGGCCGACATCCCCACCATCACAACACCCACACCTGTCATTTTGCCACTAATTGGAATTCTACCATGTAATTATATGCTAATTGGAATTCTGAAGTCCCAAAACACTATTGCATTAACTTTTGCTACTGATTAAATGACATTGCCTTTTCAGATAGATTCCTTTTCCAAATCATGCTCTGTTATTTTATTTTGGGAATTGAATGAACAATTGGTTTTCATCACCACAAGCAATGCATTTTGTGAATAGATATCTCTGTAGACAAAAGTAGTACTGGCAAGATTCACACACTTGTGACAGTGCATTAAGGTTGAAGTGGCTTCATGGTGATTAAAGATTAATTTGTTGTTAAAATTGCTAAGAGACTGTTTAAATTTGTTAAATAATTATCTATATTGTTTATATTAAAAGTGTTACTTATGGTAACTTATTTCTTGGCATTAGACCATTATATATTATGTATATATTGTTACATTTCTGAATTAATTGTGTATATTATAAAATTTCTTGAGATATCTTTATAAAACATTATTTTGTACAAACACTGACTTGTCCTTATTGGATGTGACTTGTTAATTTACAAGTATAGTTAATTGCACTTTAAATTCACAATTTGACGTGTCTTATATCATAGTACTCATGTACAATGTATGATTTACAAGATGAATAAATTATCTATCTATCTATCTATATCCAGAACTATAAAATGGCATATTACAGCTGAATATGTACAATTATAAGTAAAGTTAAACATGGCCTATATTGATGCAATAATATTATATGCCATAAAAGTTTAGTGAAATATACCGGTTGCTTGTTGCCATGAAGATTGTATTCATGTACTGGATGTCATTATATAATGTTTTAGCCATGGTACTAACCGTACATTTTAAGTTCAACCTTTGTATAAATATTGCATAAAAGTTCAAGACATATATTGTAGTCAAATTGTATTACCAAACAGCATGTTCTTTTTCCAATTAATAATATATTGAAAATAAATAAACCAGCAAATTGAATTAGGAGTTGTCATGATACCTTGCAAATATCAAAAGTTCTCTTGCAAATGCTTGCTTAACCCTTTAACGCTGAAATAATTTTTGTTCTTTATTCAGTTTAATTTTTTTATCAGTGATTTATACAGCTCTTAAGGGACTCAAATGCAAAATAATGACTCATTATAGTGAATCATTTTGCCACAAGGAGCTGTGTGCATATGATCACGCTAGGCACTTGTGTAAGCATTACCGCTGTATTGGACACTCGTCAGTACTAACGTCTGAATTACAAGGCCATGTACTATATAGTGCAATGTAGTATACTTTACAAGTGAATTGTGTATTAAACGCATATCATACTATATAATTATACTGAAAATTATGTCTCAAGTGCAAAGAGTCAAGTATTTTATAGGGTCTGAAACTCCACAAAACATGGGATGTAGAGTCCAAAATTACATTTCACTCACTCTATGCATACAGTGTTGGTTCATTCTTTTCCAGCACAGTGTCATCGATTGCAGGGAGCAACAAGATGATCCATCCCATCAAGATGAATACTGACACTGCTATGTTGAATGCTGAATCTTGATGTGGTGGGTCGGCCTTTTGCATTTTTCCAGGTATGTCTGCACAATATACTGGCAAAAGCTGAGATATACTATTTCCAGACTTCCTGAGAAGTAACCAGGAATTGTGCACCTAAACATCCACCAACCATGTGAACAGGGACCACCACCATTTCTTTCTGCAGGTTCCAATTTTGTAGTACAAGATATTTTGGTCTATTCTGTCAGTTCCGCCCATTCCTGAATTGTATGCCTAAAATGTAGCAGGTCGATCGAATCACAGTTTCAGCTTTTCTGCCTGAGAATATCAGGATACACTTGCAGTTGACTGGACTCTGTTGCATGTGGAACCTATAGTAACTACGGTATCTTTCCAATGTACAATACCTATACCATCAGAGGTTTTTGCCATGTTGTATGTACCTTGTACCTTTTTCTGAATTTCCTTCGAAGGGACAATGGGAGAGTCTTTTGGAATCCTATTTTCTCTAATTGTCCCTGTAGCGCCATATTTACAATCCTTCAAATGAGCCAGTAGCTCCTTCCCATTAAAAAGGTTGTCAAAATATAAACAGAATGGCAAGTGAACCATATGAACTGGTAGCTTATTTAGCATCTCTACCATGGGTGCAGCACATTTTCCAAAACTTTGCTCATATTCTGCATTACAATGAGGATTTTTTTCCTTCATAAACATCAAAATGTATCAGATGACCAGAGGTAGTGTTTAGACACCAGCCTTTATAGCCGAAACTGATAAGTTCTCCACAACTAAATTGTTTGCAGCTGTATCTTCCAAAATATTCCACCATGCACTCATCAAAATCGATCTTTTGTTCTGGTCTGAAATGGGTGATGAATCTCTTCTTCAGCATATCAATTAGCGGTCACAGTTTCCACATCTTGTAACTCATATTAGGTTGAGTATTGTCTGCACAGTGAATGGACCGACAGATTTCTAGAAAGCGATCTCTTCTAATGACATTTGAGGAGTGTTTTTTCAAAACTCGATAGCTGCACAAAATGCATTTCTGAGAAAAATGTTTTTATCTATTTATTAGCAATACTAATTGGTTAGCACAGCAAATATATCAGTCATTCAATTCTCCTTCCTGAAACGGTCTCATTTAATATGAAAAGAAACAAATAGAATAGCTTAATTAATGCAAATTTGAGGTTTGAAAATGCAGAGTTTTTTCAAAAGCCGATAGATGCTGATTAACTTTTCTGCGTGAGCAAGAAATTCACACTTAAAGTTTTCTTCGTTTTGTCATTTATTGTTTTTGTTACTTTTTATTTATGTATTTATTATTTATTTTCACCTTTTCATAATGCATAATGTACTATACAACCAACATATTAATGTTTATAAGGATTATTTTATTAGGTATAAACTTAGAAGTCCTGCGATGTGGCATAGCAGGCTAAGGCAGCATGCCTTGGTCCTTGGCCACGGAAAGCGGCCCAGGTTCGATCCCACCCATGTGGTGGGGATTTTAGGTCATGGATATAGGACCAGTGCCCACTTAGCATCGTGAGGAAAGTGAGTTGCTTACGCTAATCCTTGTTTCACGTAAGCTTGCCCCGTATCTCTTACCGGTCACGTGACCTAATCACCTCTCCTTGGCTGCTGTTGTGGTAAAGACTGTCGTGCGGTAAAAATTAGTTTGTTATTTAACATGGTGATATATCTTTATATGTTGGTATAGAATTGTCAAATTTATATTTTCGTAACTGTTTTAATTAAATATATTACGCAACAGAGTTGATTTATCTGAAATGCATGTTAATTCTTAAACGAAGTAAAGAGGAGGTTCCTTTGCTCTCAAGCACATGACACAATAGCACGTGCTTCAGCGGTAGTGGTGACATATTTGTTTATATGACTTTTATCACTGACCTTGTTTTGAACTGGATTAGTCATATATCGGCATTCGAAGGTTGTTGTGCCTAGTGCGAAAGCTAAATTATTTTATTGATCGTTTATTGCACGTGTACTTATATGAATAATGGCAGAGTCTACCGCCAGTTTTTTCGCTGAAGTATCGCAAGGGTAAATCTTTACAAACAGGCAAAAAAAGAATTGTGGTGCATGTGTTTAATGCACTGATAGAGAAGAATCAGTCTTTGTCAGTGAGAGAAGACGAACAGCTGTGCTCTGAAGTTACAGGTGTGAGTGTTAGATCCGTAGGTACATCACGATGTGAAATTGAGAAAACAGAAAAACTTACCACTCCAGGCAAAACTAGGAATAAACAAAAGCGCGTGCTCAGAGAAAATACGTGAAAAGTGCTGTGCGTCATCATGTGTATAGTTTTTTTTCTTTAGAAACAAACTCCCTAACATAAATAACATTTCGTCTGATGTAAATGAGGATGCAGATTCACCAAATTTCAGCAGATTGCTTATACAGCTGGGTTTTGTGAATGAAAAAAGAGGCAAGAAAAATGTGCTAAAAACAGAGGCGATATTGCTATGTGGCGAAGACGCTATTTAAGGACAGTCAGACTGTACCGAGATACAAGTCGCAAAATATACTACCTTGACGAGACTTGGGAGAATGAAGAACACACGAAAAGTAAGGTATGGCGTGACACGACTATTAAGACTGAAAGACAAGCATTTTTGAAAGGCATGTGTACTGGTTTAAAATATCCCAGTGGAAAAGGCCGAAGGCCTTTCATTATAAACTTGTTTCGGTTACATTGCTCAGTTATTCAGTTTCATTATAAACTTGTATTTTTGCATGCCTTCATATCCTTATTTGTATGATTTTATTTATCTTCCCGGCAATTATTATGACGTTTACTGCAGATTTAAATGTGATGGAAAGGCAGCGCCTATGGCGTGAAAGCACTAGCCAATTAGGGCAAGGGGGAAGGTAGTTGAACGCGTAGTGATACATGTCAGCGGGGCAAGGTCATATGAAACAGAGATTAGGTAAGTGGCCCTGGTTACGAAAACCGACGTTCGGTTGGGGGATGCCAAGATACTGACCACATCTCCTCCCCGTATCGGTTGAGTGATCGCCCACCTCAGCCGTGCGTAAGTGGGCATGAGGCCGGCAGTCAGGTTGGTAGGCCTTGGTCCTCTTAGGGCTGTCGCACCAGTGGTTAACTTAAATAACTATAAACTTAGAAATTAAGTACTGCTACATTCACAATAACAATATAATATTTTGTTTTATTTATATAACAAACAAATTGAATGCAGTTTCTGGAATTTCAAAAAAATTAGCTAGATTTTGAACATCCTTTTTCTTTTCTTTGCTCACTCTCTTACTGTTGGGAACATTTTGAGATCAAAGCAGGAATTTGCTTTAGGACTTGCTGCGTGGTTTCATCACATTCACTTCTACAGGCAAAGCAGAATATGTATTTTAAATTCTTTACATACCTTATGGTCTTCCTTTGTTTGCTTGGAATATGTTATGATTCGCTGAGTATTCATTTTGAAAGGAAGCTTTGACTTCAGTGCTTGTTTCGCACTTCCTTTCAAAACCTTAATTTTCGAGTCTTTGAACAACACTTTCACAGAGCCATGATTTTGTAATATCTGATGGTACTCATCAGGACTCAGGATATTATTCTCTTTTCTTAACTCTTTTTCAATTCTGCCAAAAACTCTATCAGGAGGCATATAACTGTGCCCACGTATACATGTAAAATGTGGGAAAATTTTTTACTCTTCTCTTCGTACAATGAGCATGAACATCATCACACTATTACTGTTCTGACTAGAGATGAGCAGACTGGTAGGTTCTTAATCTTCTTTCGTTTCAAAAGTTGGCCCACATTTTTCTGATATTAAGTTCTGGAGATAAATATCCTCCTCTCCTTGATTTTGATCTTTCATAATGGCTTTTTCTACATCTGTACTTCTTTATGTCTTGCTTTTTAGTAGCAGAAATGCCCTTCTGTAATATTCCTGTTCTATCACCACCTCTGGTTTCCTTTGGTTCATTCCCAGATAAGTGAAATTTTCTAGCCAGAAGAGATAATTTAACTTATGACACCCCTGTGATTCCTTGGAAGTTTGCAGTATATACTGACAATACTCGGTCATCATTAGTTCTCACGTATTTAATGCTGACAGTCTGCTTTCTATTTGCAGCTTCTTTCTTCACCACTCTGCGATTAGGAGATGTAATACTCATATATTTCATAAGGAATTTATCTTGATCTATTTTGTTGAGCATGAAAAGATGTTGGTGAAATCCAACTTTTGATGTAGTGCCATATAGTTTACTTATTTGTAAGCTAGCTAATACAGGAATTGACAAACGCGTAGTATTATGGGTTAAACGTTTTTTGAAAGGGAGAACGTAAAAAGTTAAAGTAGGTAAAGAGCTGTCTGATAGAGGAACCGTAAGTTCGGGTGTGCCGCAAGGCTCAGTACTAGGACCTTTACTGTTTCTCGTTTTTGTTAATGACATTGCTGTTAATATTAACTGCCAGATAAGGTTGTTTGCAGACGATTGTATCATTTATAATAAAATTCGGAATACAGTGCATGAAACCGCTCTTCAGGATGATTTAAAATGAAATCTGTAGTTGGGCTGCGGCTAACAAAATGTCAATCAATGCCAAGAAAAGTAAGTCCATTGTTTTTAGTAGAACTAAGGGCAAAATTGTTAACCATCACATGGGAGAGGTGCAAATTCCACATGTGGACAGCTGCAAATACTTGGGAGTGTACCTGTCAAGTAATGCTGGATGGGACGAACAAGTAAATTCCACATCTAGGAATACGTGGAAGGCATTACATTTCATAATGAGAATATTGAAAAAGGGGAGCGCTAGGTCCAGGGAAACTACCTTCAAGGCCTTAGTGCGGCCGGTTATGGAATATGGAGTAGCATGCTGGGACCCATATACAGCTAACCAAATCGATCTGTTAGAAAAAATACAGAAGAGGGCAGTAAAATTCATAAAAAGAGGCAAGTATTTTGGGCCTATAAAAGGAGACGAGACTAAATGGGAGGAATTAAGAATTAGGCGTAAAAAACATAGGTTGGTAGCATTATTCAAAGCAAATGCTGGTGTAAAGGCATGGGTGGACGTTAGTGTAAGGTTAGATAATCCGGATTATTATGGACGAAACGATCATGGGTATAAAATTAAGGGTAGAAGATACAGAACCGACGTAGGAAAATTTTCTTTTGTTAATAGAATCATTAAAGAATGGAATGAATTGCCTGTAGCAGTCTTTCAGGGCTGTCCCCTGTCGCTGAAGAAATTTAGTAAAAATCTAGATGGTTATAGTTTAACTTTTAAATTATAATGGTATATAATATGTAAATAGAGAAGTAATTAGATATGTTTTAAGTGACTAAAGTTAAAATACTATCATGTTTGTATTGTTTATTGTGTTATTGTTGTAAATCTAGTATTGTAATTTGGTCTGTATTCCTAACTCTGCGACTGGGTAGTACCCAACTGCAGTGAATAAATACATACATATCATTATAAGTCAAATCAGTTACATCACAGTGCTTATGCCTTTTACTTTGAGAATTTCGTGGACTGCACTCAATATTATGTGAATATGAAATTGCTGGAGTATGAGCTTTCCTTGACCTGCATTTTATTTCCTTTTCTTGTTTTTGCAATTTCTACCTCCTGCACATTCTACTACATTCTCCGCATTCAGAATCTGAGCTCCTGTCCATTGTGCATAGTATTGTGCAATGGCTCAACTAAGAATAAAAATGCCATGTAAGTATAACAAAGCTTTCAGAAATGAATATGAAATACAAGCGCACAACCTGAGTTCTCAGTTATTGCCAATGGTGCAGCAATGTACATAGCTTGCAGAAATGATTGAGAATTCCAAGAATCACAACAGTGAGATGGCAGTCAATGCATTTCATAGAATTCAGGGTGCTGTACGCTGGATCCTAATATCATAAAATTGCATCTATCAAACTTCGCTTTAACTGAACAAGTACATCTATCAAGTTTTGACTTACTATCGTAAGTACTTAAATCCTAGGCTTCACCATTAAACTCTTATTATTTAAGTTAATTGATGGAAATTAATAATTTCTTCACACTTGCAGTACACAGGCTAATAACAGTAAGTCGCCACAAACGGTGTATCTCGGATACGAGAGCCCTTAGTGGTTTACTGGGAATATATGTGTCAACTGGAGAATTTAATGTCAGGACGGCATGTTGGCCATGGTAGCTCAATGGGTTAGAGCGACTTGATGGAAACCAGTAGATCCGTGGTTCAAATCCCAGCCATGGCATTGAATTTTTCATGTTGACTCTATCCATACAAACCTTAGCCTGTGTACGGCTAGTGTGAAGAAATGATTAATTTCCACCAATTAACTTAATAAGTCTTTATACATGTTTATCACATCAGAACACAATTTTAAACAAAACAGGAAACTTACTTGAAGTGCACCAACATCTTGCAGCTGTTACAACACTAGCAATAAGTAAAAGCTATGCAACGACAATGTCTGTTTAAAGATGTCAACAATATGAGGAGACAGGGTTACCACACTATATTATAGCAGTGGAGGACAGCTAAATAAAAGGCAGTGAACCATGTTCATATGAACATGCACTGCATTAAAGGGTTAAAGAACTGCCTCACACTTGCTTTTGACTACTAATAAGTAAATGCAGTACATATCATGTCAAACATTGCAATATTTGAGCAGCTCAGAAGGATTTTTCCCATTGACAAATGTCCAGTTTTAATCTCAGAAGGCAGATGTAAAAGAATTTCATCAGTTGTAGTATGACAATGTTAAAACCTGTTTGAATTACAACAGTAGCATTGTTGTTAATTGCTGCCACAAGTCTTCTGCTTGATGTGCACAGTTTTATATGATCCTGGGAACCTTGTATGTCAGTATCAAACCATTTGAATGTTCCTACATCCTTCTTCATAAAATGAGATTAGTTCATGAGGATATTCACAGCAGTTTTGTTTTTTGCGTGTGAAAAGCTGTAAGACTGGTCACACATGCTTTATAATGGCAGTCCATAATACAGAGTTAATCACCACTAAAGTAATGTGCACCATTTAGTTAAATTAATTCAAGACTGCCAGCACCCTTAATTAAATATCTCATCCTCAGAAAATCATTATTGCTGGTTTTCATAAATAAAAAATATGGCCACTTATTTGATAATCCTGGTATTATGTGCCTCAGAGTAAGTAGCTGCAGCTATGTGTTGTATACAAGCCCATTTTTAAATGAGGATTGTTGTATATTTGGGCTTAGTTTAACCTTAGTACATAACCAAATAATGTCCGCTATATCTGTATTTCACACTGGATATAACTCTTTTGTCCTAAAATGTCATCTTTTATATAACATCCATTTTTATTAGGTTAATTCCAATAAACAGTCCCTAGTCAGCCTTTAATTATCTTGGTATGTGTATTCATTAAAGAAGTCCACCACTGTGCACCTTCAAAACTGGCCATATCTGTTTATTGCAGATTGTTATTCCTTACCCATAGTCAATCATAATTAGGTAACATGTAGCAAATGACATCCGTCTCAGACTGACAGCAACCAATGCCAAAAATCAGCACACATTGCTCTGGTTTGAGAAATGCCACCTATAAAGCATTCCAATCAGCCATGTTATGTAAATATATAAAGATTTGGAAGTAATATTTTTAGTGAAGACATTAAAACATTGTTTTGCTTAATATGTGAAAAGAATGTTTCTGCAAATAAAAAAGTGGAGCATATTTAAGGATAAAAATGCAGTATGTCATAAGGATTGGGTAGGAAGAAGTCTACTTTACAATCAAGTTTGAGTAACAATTTTACTAAAGAGTTGCACTTTATTAAGTGGCAACATCCCATTTTGGAAACGGAATAATATGCAACTTTAGAGTATCTTAAGAAGAACACAAGCAAAAAGAGATTCAGATGTGTCTACATTGTACAAAAACTATGTACTGCAATATTTTCAGGATGTTATTTCTGAAATGTGGAGTTACTGGAACACGAAAAAAGTCTGGAGGACGAGGTACTAGATGCTACAGGACATTGTGTTGCTGTTGTTGTAGTTTGTCCAATGAAAGCAAGAGGCAAATCCTTCCTTTTGAATACTAAACTACTTGACTGGGTAAATCTTAGCATATTTGCAAAGATTTTCAATGGCTCATTAATTCTTTTGTGGTCAAGTGGAATAGGCACAGTATGACAATATGTTATTATATATAGAGCACCATCACAAAGAAATAGTTATATTGGGAGCTGGACTGAAAGTTCTTTAACCCAAATTAATACACCCAGCATGCCTTGCCATGTCTCCAAAACTATTACGGGCCAAATATCAGTTTCAAGTACTTAATATATATTTTTTTAAATAGTGTCTCACAATAAGGAGAAATCAAAAGTATTTTCTGATTTGATGTGTGTTTGGAGGAATTTAGTAACAGTGACGTCAAAATTAATATAAAAATTATTTGTGGTTGGTTTATTGACACTTGTCACTTACTTTTTCATATATTTATATATATATGAAAAAGTAAGTGACGAGTGTCAATAAACCAACCACAAATAATTTTTATATTTTCTGATTTATTGAAATTCCAGTTTTGTCACATCTGGTTGGAAAGAAATATATATTTCAGCAGTTTGCATAAATAGTGTCCCCATGGTGTTTCACTGCTTGACTCTCGCCTAAACAGCCTGGGTTCAATCCCAGGGGCTGCATGTGGAATTTGTGGTATCTGAAGGAGTTTACTCTGGGTTCTCAAGTTTCTCCTGCCATTGATTTCACCTAATGTTCCGTAATCACCTTTCCTTTCATTCAATTCACCGTCATTTCATATCTTCTCCACCCTCACACCAAGTATCAGGTTGATCCCCCATTCCGGTTACTCTCTCAAATCCAAGTGTTTCTTTGCTCCTTAAAGCTATCTTATCTGAGGACATATTAGGACGGTAAAAGGATTTTGTAAATAGGGGTAAAAGTTGTTAAATTCTTAACATATATTAACCTTATATTCCTCTTACAGGAATACAATGTGCCCCCACCCCCCATACAGCAAGACATATATTTTTTATAAAATGAACACTACAGGATTGTAGTACAGAATTTATTATGGCATTATGAAAATACAAAAATATTTGAATTTGCATTTTACTACAAAGGCTTTTAAAATTGTACAAGTTGCAATGCAATACAGCAGGGGTGCAGAGCTGGGAAAGTCTTGATTCTGCTTCCAAAAGCAGGCTAGGCTAAACTATTGTAAATTCTCCTCAAAGAAATGAGTAAAAAATAGAAAATTATAAATATTTTATTTGTGTAGTATGGAATCGATATTGTCACTAAAAGCCTGTAAACCATCCGCCCTTCCTACCTTTTTAGAATTTTTTTCTCCCACTTATACCTCGCCTTTAACTACAATGGTACTATCGGCAACCGTTCTCCTTTGGAACATATTGCCTACTTGTGATGGTGTTAACTTGTAGACATTGAGTTGCTGGTACTTTGGATTTTTTATCATTAGTTCACACACACATTCACACTCTCATTCATACTTTCAGACTCTGGGGAAGCAATCATCTTGGTTAGAGAAAAATCCCCCCAGCCGGGAATTGAACCAGGACCTCTTGCACAGCAGGCAGGCAAAGTCTGTCTAGTCAACGCAGGTGCACGGCGGCCGCTTGCTTTGACGAACCCTCATAATCGTATTACAACATGGATCCTCCTCCTGACGTTCCTCTCTGCAAGGTTGCAACATTTTAACATCACCATCTTTTTCTAGAGTCTCTTTCTCTGTCTAAACAATACGTGCACTTCACATTGTGAAAAGACTGGGTTTTTACAAGAATCAAAATAAGGCACTTGGAAAATATTGTATTCCTATTATTGCCATTGTTACTATTACTACTAATACTACTACTACTAATATTATTACTACTACCACCACCACCACTACTATTGTTAAATTTTCTACTTAGCATGTAGGCCTTTTCGTAATCATAATCAGTGCTATTAACTCACATAGATATAAGTGCCTCATTCCGATTCTCCATCACTCTCAGAGTCAGCAGTAATGATGAACCTGCTATCGTTAGATTGCTGATCCCAACGAATGTATTTTTCCTCTACTTTCTTTACATGCTGCACACAATTTTTCCACAGTTCTGCATCGATCCCTTCTACACAAGTTGCAAACGCTTTCGCTGAGTGAAGGTGTTGCATTTCTCTTGCGCACTTCTCTCTTCAGTTTCGACCACACCATTTCTATGGGGTTGAAACAGCAGTGATACGGCGGCAACCTCAAAACTTTGTGCCCATTTTACGAGCGATGTCATCAATCACGTAATCCTTGCCCACATTTGCCTTTTTAATTTCTGCCAGGAGTACAGCTTTAATAGTCAGAGGTTCAGGTATTTCAATATTATGAACCCTCACATATTCGACTATAAGTTCGACATTGTAGGTGTTCTATATTTTAAACGCGAATGATAGCTAGCATTGTCCAAAACAATTATAAATTGTTCATTCCTTGGCAGGTTTGTCATAAGCCTACCATCAAACCACTTTTCAAACACTGCTGCATTCATGTCATCGTGACTGTCAGCCATTGCATCACCAATGTTTTTCGCCAATAAGAAGAGGCAGTCTTTTACCCATCCCTCGGCACTCCCAGCATGAAGCACCATAATCCTTTCACCCCTCGACACAGGAGCAGGTAAGGTGCAAGCACACGAACCTTGTCCCATCCTTTTCTCGATACGTCATGGGTATCGTACCAGGTTTCGTCTAAATGATCTTGTGTCCATTACTGCGAAACTTCCTTAGTTTTGACAAGTATATATATCGCCAAGCTACAATTCTGCTGGATTCCATAATAACCCTTCTCTTATTCAAAGTGCGGTATTTGAAACCCAGCTCCTTTAGAAGACCGCACAAAGTGCAGCGTCCATAAGGAAAATCACGAATTTCTTGCAAATGTGCAACCAATTCATCTAAGGTGGGCGCTCTCCCTTTTGCATAGAAATTATAAATTTCTCGGCAAATTAAATCGCATGTGAAATTATCCACCTTAGAGAAACGTTTCCTTTTGTTTCCACACTTGGTCGGCGTCTTTGGTATTCCTTTTGTCACAATTTTTCTAACTATTTCTGTGAATACCCAGAATTTTTGCAGTTTCACTATATGACCCCTTACCAAGATTATTTTTCACCACATATTTATATGCGTTCAAAACAAGCGCTTGACTTTGCTTAGAAAGTTCCCATTATAACTTTGTTTTTTGAGGCTTCTCCCCTAACATAACTCGGCCAAGCAACACTTTCCAATTCATTCACACTATTGTCTTCACTTTATTTTTACTTGACTGAACGTTATCTACTGCTTCATTTGCATTTACCACTGCATTTCCCTCCCACGGTCTCCACATCATGACACACAACGAATGTCTGCACCTAATGAAACAGAACAACTGGAAGTTGGAACTTCAGAAACTGAGACTCCACGTGGAGTAGACATGCAACTGTCATTTTCAGAAAATCAGGGTTGCTATTGGTCCCCAATGCCAGTGTTCCATTTCTGAAGTGTGGAGATAGATTTATGACGGTCATTAGTGGGCGGGAAGGTCAGGTCCCTTGCGGTCCCTTTGAGTGGGAACTGCACACACATTAACTAAACAGATTTTACTCTACCAACTGAGCTACACGGCAAGCCAGAATGTCTTTATTTATAGGAAGGTAATGATGAAATATCAAACGATCATTTCTCTACTGCATGTGTTTACCAAGATTGCCTACATAAGAGATAAGTGAAATCCACTAGATTGGCAACTGTTCTTTTTCTTACTGATGGCTTCCCACGCTTGCTTTTCTTCCCCTAGGAAGAAAAGTAAAAGGAAGTAATGATGTAATTAATGTGCACTTATGGCAGTAAGAAATCAGTGCAATCATAATTTTCACCACAATGTGTGAATATGTGATACACATATTTGAAAGTATTTCCCCATAATCTTGGATCATTGGGATTTAGCTTCATAGATCCCTTGGCTACACATTGCAGCTCTGGGTCCTCAAAACATTGGCTATACTTTGTGGCTTAAGACTCTCAATCAATTAGCTGTGCTAAATAGTTTTGAAGAACAGACATAAAGAGATGTAGCATGGTGATCAGTTATCAGTCAAAAACAAAAAAAACGTTTATTTGTAGATAGTACCCTGCTACCATCTGTATGATGCTGGATGGCAAATCACAAATGTGAATGTTGCTATTTAGTGGGATATAGAAGACTTTTACAGTTCTGCATGCCTGCAGTGTAGAATGCATGCAATGTGTTCAGTTTTATAATTGATTACATTTTTATATATTGACATACTGATCACCAGGTACAGGAGGAATTTCTAAATTAAAGCCTGGAAAAAAGGAAATACATATTACACCCTTACTGGACTTAGGCAGTGGGATTGCAGCTAACAAACCATCCCATCCCTTATTGTCTTTTGGTGTTTGTGTACAGCATCATCTATCATGTTTAACTGCCTGTGAACACTCTTGACTGTTGCTGTTAATGTGATTTGTCTTGATGTGTGGTATGAGTTTAGGTAACTGCCTAAGAACTCCTATGCCTGATGATCACAAATCTGCCACAAGTAACAACAGTTAATGGTTTGGTTTATATCAACTGCTTACTATGCTTCTTTATTCTTATAGGCCAATTTAATACAGAAGGTGTGTCTTAACTGTTTCTGCTAGCAATACAGTATTTGACAAAATAGAAACAACCTAAACATTTTCTTAAGATAATCCAAGAACAAATTATAAGCATTGCAGTTAGCTAGAAACTGACTCAATCAAACAGAAAATACCATCCAAAGTATAACATTGAAAGAAGCATAGAGACAGTTAAGCACAACTTAGCACAAAAGTGAATCGAGAAGATATTGACACACAGCTTCACTCACACTGTTTTTTCACAGGACATGTTTCAAGAGCTTTTGCTGTTATCTCAGCTGGTACTTGACTCAGTCTGTACTCTGTACTCAGACTGAGTCGAGTACCAGGTGATGATATAAGCAAAAGCTCTTGAAACATGTCCTGTGAAAAAACAGTGTGAGTGAAGCAGTGTGTCAATATCTTCTCGATTCACTTTTGTGCTAGAAAATACCATTTTTCTGCTTGAAGATATATCACAAAAGGCTGTACTGTCTGCTTATTAATGTTGGCATATTACAAATAAGGACTTCTGTAAGTTGTAAAATAGATGTTCTCTGAGATTTAGTACCTGTAGTCAATATAACATTGAACAAATGTCATAACTTGCTTATTTACATTACTGCATCACACATTTCCCTTTTTGTTATTTTGTGACAAACTTTGGGACATGATGATAAATGTCCAGTTTGGTATTACTTGGTGACTGAGAGAATCATGCATATACATTTATTCAAAATGACTAGTATATAATATTTGAATCTGAGGCACAAAGGCTACACCTGAGCTATCTCATCTGCTATTAGTTATTTTACACATGTAGGTTGTACAAAAGAAAAAAAAAATCAGTTTTAACAGTTTCTTCTGCAATGAAATACTATTCTGATTCAGTTAACAAAATTCTGGTAAAATATATACTCCAAAGTGTTGTTTTATAGAAAAATAGTTTGGTTTTAAGAGGTAGTACATCTACTTACTTTTAACTAATTTTATTACATTCATTAATTACCTATATTGCTTTTAATGGTAAGCAATGTCATTAGTAAAGAGTATATATATATATATATATATATATATATATATATATATATATATATATATATATATATATATAACAAGAGCTGACCTAATAATCTGTATAAAGCAGGTATAAGGCTTTGATTCAGAACTGAATTATAAGATATAACATTCTCTCTGTAAAGCAACAAGTAATATGAGTAGTGCCAGAAAGTTTCTTCCTACAAACATACCAGAATCACAGCATCTTCAAAATGAGTAACTCGAAATGTGAAGATAAATCTTAAAATAAGGACCAACAGACTGATTTCTTATAAAGGCCTTTGCTTCACGGCATCAGTAGATCATAATCATCATTCCAGAAAGTATAAAAATTGGATGATAAAGTCACTCTCCTGTATAACGAGGAATACGTTTTTCCTTGAATGCTGCCAAACCTTCCAGCCTATCTTTTGTTGGTATGAGCTGTGCGTAGCAGGCCTCTTCAATAGCATTCCCAGTGCCAATGTCGACTTCAATTCCTCTGCTTATTGCTACTTTAGCCATCCTAACGCCAAGAGGTCCATTGGGCAAGATTTCTCGTGCAATGTTTAATGCTTTTATAAAGGCTGCATCTCCGTCAGAGTTCTGGCTCACCACATGATTAACCACTCCCATATCTTTCGCCTCACGACCATTCAGCACTCTTGCCGTGTAAATAAGCTCTTTCGCTAGTGCAGGGCCCACAAGGCGAGGCAACCTCTGGGTACCTCCAGCTCCTGGTATGATGGACAGGCGAGTTTCCACCAACCCGATGCGTGCGTCTTCTGCAGCTGTACGGATGTCACACGCCAAAGACAATTCAAGACCTCCTCCTAAGGCAGCTCCATCTATAGCTGCTATTACGGGCATTGGAAGACACTCTATGGAATTAGCGAGGCTGCGCAGTCGAGACACGAATGCCGGAACTTCAGATGTAGGCATCTTCGCCCTTTCTTTGAGATCTGCTCCAGCGCAGAAGATACCCTTAACAAGGCTCCTTAGAATCACCACACGCACTTTTTTATCAAACTGAACTGCGTCAATCGCTTCAAAAAAATTGTTTGTTAAGTCTCTACTCAAGGAGTTCTTTGCCTCAGGTCTGTTTAAACCAAAAACAACAATACCCGAATCAGCACCTTCCAGATAATTCACATGCAAACAGTTTGATTCGCGTGCGGGTTGGGCGATAGTTGCAACATTACGAATTGCGGCAATTCCACAATTCTGTAAACTATTTAAAACTCTACGTGATGCAAAACTCCGTATCATTTTAACTTAAAAAAGTTAAACTGTGTAATGTCGTCTGCTTTTACTTGCCTCGTTATGCATGTGAATGATCAGCTGATCATCGCACAACTCTGGCAACGTATGGTTGGCAAGCATGCTTTTCACTTTTTGACAACGAGTGTGAAGAATACTGTACACTCTGGTATTGAAATATTTTTATCCTTTCTTTTTTAAATTGTAATGTTATTGAAGCAATAGCACAATTAATAAAGTGTTGTTGCAGCCAGTTTAGGAGAGTATATAGCTTAGAATTACACATTTTATATAGTATTATATTGCATATTATTTTCATCCTTTGGGAAAAGTACGTTGTTATTCGGATACTCAGGTAACAACTAATACATTACTGATTCTGTTGACCTGTTTGGTCTAAAGCATAGATTAGTCTAAAGCCAAACTGTTCCTCTGAAAGTATATTATGTCTGGAAAGAAAAGAGATTATATGCCTACATATTAACCACTCAAAAATTTTGCAGAAAGTTGATAATGATATGGGGCAGTAATTTTTCATTTCTAGCTTATCCCCTTTCTTGAACAAACGTCTTATTTGAGCACTTTTTAACTTTTGAGAAAATTTTGCTGGTTCCATTGATAAATTGTAGATATTTACTAATGATGTATTTATGTATTCGATACCACAGAACATATACTTATTCGAACTCAGGACCTCTTGAACGTGCGGTAGACACGCTACCATATGCTACCGAGGCGGGCAGGTTCTGTTCGATTTGTTATTATTTACCAGAAAATCAATATTCCAACCCTCATATAATACAAGTGATTTCTTTTTCATTGCATAGAACTCCTAGTAATAAGTTAATCATATAATTAATTCTATTGGTTTTTTATGTTATATTGTTGACCATACAATATGCACAGGTTTCTAATTTTATACTATTTAAATGAATATAGAGCAGTTCAAGATACCATTGCAGTATGTAGCTTTACCAGACCGAGTGTGATTGCTAAATAGGTACTAAAACTATACCTGACTTGCATAATTGTGTATGTTCGTAATTAGTGCCTAAAGTACACTGTAATTCGTGCATAGCACGCACACTACACATAAAACCATATACAAATAAGCACTAAGTGTAATACGTTGTGATGAATATTACAATATTAATGGTTAAGATGCTGTCGGACAATCTGTAACTTAGTCGATTATGTATGAGCGCTTTACTATGGTAGATATAACGAACTGAACGCAGAACTCTAGTAGTGTTATACTCATGTTCTAAACTTCATTCTACTATCATCTCATCAGTTTGGTATTCGTGTATCATCTTAAAACTCGCACATACCCCAATACAGAGGCGACTACTTGCCGTATGAAAACATCACCTGGTCAGGACGGAGCCTGAGTATATTATATAGAGGTTATATAAATGTCATTTACACGTCTTTCCATCCCAAACCAATTGTTCGCGGTGATTATATTTTACCTACTAAGTCACTATAGCTTGAGGAAAAAGTCGGCTAAACTTCCTAGTTTGACGCATGTGATTACTTTCGCGTTCTCATTGCATTGACGATTGGCGACAATCAACGCTCATTGGAGAAAAGAAAGTCATTATTAATGGCGGGGCATGATGGCTGACTAGCATTTCAACAATTTATTTCATTTACCATCGAATATCTTCTATACTGCGTTAAAAGACGTTAATAGCCCATACATATTAAAAGTCATATCCCAATAGGTGCCAACCACATTACTCCAAGCTATAGTTCATTAACAGACGTTTGCGAGAGAGTTGAACATTCAAGATGGACAGGAACAATATGGATATTACAGGAACTCGATGCACATTGCATTTGAGGTGATTGTTTTGTAAATAACTGCAGAAGAGCCAGCCACCAGTATACGCTTTGTTGTATGTGCCCTGGTCACTAACCATTTTAGCTCATGGCAAGAAGAGCTTCAGCCATTTCACTGTTAAACATTCACCAGAATACTTGGCCATCGGATACAATTTTTAACTGGGGTTTGCTTTTGCAGCCTGGATTCATAGGTATTATTTACTGATGAAAATTTATTCACGGGAAGTTTCAATTCAAGAAACTACCATTTGTGCAACTATGTCAATCCTCATGCTGCTGTAGAAAAGGGTTACCAGCAGATATTTTCAGTGAACTTATGTGTCGGAATTATTTCTGACTATGCCATCAGCTCACATCTGCTTCCCCGTACGTTAAAATAGACATATGTATGCTTGTTGCAGAAAATTTTAATTGTATTCTTAGGTTATTACATACCTCTGCATATTCGATGTCGAATGTGGCTGCAAGTTTGACCTCCGACCTATTTCTCCCTGGCTTTGCAGAGGATTTAAGTCAAGTTAATGCTGTCGGATGCCTCGGAATGGGAAGTCGAACATTAACCTGGCTAGCGCTCTTTCGATCCCATATTTATGTAATTTCTGACATCATCTCAAATGTACATGTATAAAACCCTCGTTATTTTAATTGTCTGAACAGCAGCATGTAGCAGATATGTTGAATAGTGTACAACAAAGTTATTTTGCCGCTGTCAACTTTGACTTGAGAATTTGGTCTCCATGTCATACTTGAAATCTCTCTTCAGTTTAATGGATAGCATATAAATGTATTAAGCGGGATTCATATTTGTGTGAGCGATGATTGTAATTAATTTTACTGATATGCTGGAATAGAAATGCATAAATTGAAACAAGAATTTAAAATTTAGACTAAAAGCAAATTAATGTGCTGTATTTAAAAAGGAATTGTGAAAAAGTGTTATACCAGACTCGAACTTGAATACGAAAGCGATATTTTACTCGAAAACTAATCTCTATAATTATTGCTTTTGGTGGATACTCTATAAACTGCCCTTCCGTTTTTGAATGTTGCTCTTACTAATGTTTGATATCATTAGGCGGTGGCATACTGGTCTTTTAGGAACTTGTCAGCGTAACTTCGAAATTTGAACGAATAGGCCTCTATCTTATCTAAACTTACCCTGAATATCCTCATCTTCGCACTCTCTGTTGCATGTGAAAATGTCTTTGTTACCATTTCTTACATGGAAGCGAAATACACGCATCGGATGTTAGTATCCATGGACAAAGCGTGCATGTTCGAAACTTAGGGCAAAGCACTCGTTTTTCAGTTTTGTACTTCTCTTTCGGAATACAGCAGAATGTTAGAGTTTGTGAAAATTTGACGCTGTCAATTGATACAATCATAATGTGTGGTTACTTAATCTGAACCTGGAGACTTGCAGCTAGTCTCTTTATATTTCCACCACATTCCGTTAAATGTTGCAAAATTGTGTGATTCTACCTTTAACATAAAATTTTCTAGATATATAAGCTTGAAACCTTGTGTAATGTTTATATGAAATTTAGTTCTATCAGTAAAGCAAATATCTTCAGCTACATTTTGAAATGCATCGTCGGTAAACTTCATTAAATATTTCCGAACTGCAACTGAATCGCGTTTTAAACAATTGTTAACGCAAAACAGAAACTAAAACTGACAGATCCACTATCATTACAGCAGAAAACAGAAGGTTATACATTAGAGAAACCTAGTTGTCATTCCACTGAAAGGGAGGAGCTTCATCTTGGAAGACAATAAATATTTTTTGAAATTAAAAGGGCATTTTGATTTGGTTTCAGGCTGTTTTGTTTTCTTGAGAATACAACATTTGCTGTGATCCTTTAAACGAATGTTTCTTCAACACCGCAAATTTCTCTAATAAGACCAGTAAATTCATAAGTAGGTTTCTCCGTCTGTTCTTTTAGACGAAATCTTTTGTAGATTACTGTATCCACCAAAGTGGATTTGAAAACAATTTCAGTGTGTTTGTTCAGTCCATGGGGTTTGGATACACTTTATATTGTGCTTTATATTTATTATTAAAACAGGAACAGGATGTTTGTGGTTTATTCAGGTTTATTACAAGCACAGAGTTATACAAGCAATTTTTAAGAGAAGTTTGTATTACTGTATTACTCACACTTATCATTGGAACAGTTGGTAATATTCCAAGTAGGCTAACGTTTGTGCTCCCGTGCTTCCGTTTCCTCTTTGATCGACAGTGCATGGATGTGTGAACGTGGAAAGTAGGTAAGAATAGTGTATAATAAAGTATAACCAAGTATAAGTTACAAATTAAGCTATTCATAAGTATTGTTTACTTAAATTTCATGAATCATTTTGTTCATATTAGTGAATTATAGAAGCAAGTTTAATGGATTGTTGAGATAGTCGAGGATATTTCTGGATGCATGTAGACTGTGAATGTGGTGGCTGTTGTAAACGTTCTAGTCTTAAGTTTTTACTGTAAGTGAATTAAATTCAACCAATTTAGATAACTTGGGATTAGAAGTGCTACATTTACGCTGTTTTTCTGAATTAAGGCTCGCACAGTAATGAAATCCTGCGATTGCACGTGAATTCCACGTTACCAATATCGAAATGTTACCGGTTTGTATTTAGTCTCTGGTTAATGTATGCTAATGATGTTTATTTATATCAAAATGCTATTCATTGTCTTTGAATTAAATATGCCTCAAATTATGGGCAAGGGATGCTCTATTATTACATTGTGGCAGTCTCTAATCATTTGGGGCAATATTAAAATCCTTGGTTAATCCCAGTCAGGACTCATTGTCTGTCTGATTCATGACAAGGATACATTCAAAATAATTTATACAATTCTTTTGCTTTGCAGGAATTTTATGTTCATCTAGTTAACCTCTTGTTGAAGGGACTGAAGAGAATTAAAAATGCTGTTACAAAATTGCTTACTTTTACTAAATACATAGCAGCATCTAAAAATATTCCAACATTATGAGAAGTCCCTCATGTGGCATTTATTTTTGTAGTGGACTTTGCATTTTTGTTAAACTTTCATGGTTGAACTTTCATAAGTTGTAATGTGCATGTATTGACTACAAGATTTGTAATGAACTATAGTGAGTATCCTGCAAAGTAGTGGCCACAGCTGCTATTTCCAACCATGCAGCTCCGGAATCTGCAGTCAAATTGTATCTTGCCAATTATCAAATCACAAATTATGACACGTGCATAGCAAACCATTTAAGACCAGAGTAATAGAAGCCAAAAATTAGATCAGGATGATAAATAATCTAAAAATATTGTTTACAATGTATTCCAGCACATTGTGGTTTGGAAGGGAATGAGAAAAAGATACTTCAACAAAGTAAGGAAAATTATCATGTCAGTACAACTGTATAGCAAATTTAAAATAACCCATGTAGCTGATCAAAGCAAAATCAAATGTGGCATGAAGATAGGAAGACAATACTAAATGGTCCTCGTCAACTGAAGTTGCATTATTTTGCCCTGAAGCTGGCCGCAATTGCTTGGCAGCACATCTTCATAAAATTAAGCTATTAGATTCTCCACGCTGCATAGTTATGCAAAAACACAAATTTAGTAATGAACAAGAACCACCTGATGTCCTGCCCTGATCTTCAGAAAATAGTTGACATCACTTTGATTTTAGTTAAATAATGGAAATTAATCATTTCTTCACACTATCCATATATAGGCTAAGGTTTTTGATACAGTCAACATAAAAAATTCTATGCGCTCAATGGGTAAGAGGTACTGGACGGAAACCAGGAGATCCTTGGTTCAAATTCCGGGCCGTGGTATTGAATTTTTCATGTTGACTCCATTGATCACTTTGTTGAATATTATTGGGAAGTCCAAAAGTGAATGATTAATCAAGAGCTCAAATTTTGAATACTACTACCACTAGAACTAATGTGGATAAGCCTTAAACAACCTAGCGTTGGTGGAGTGAAGAGCCTGGCCTTGGCAGCTGTGGGGTGTTACCAATCAAAGAAACATGTGTCAACTGTGTAACCAAACATGAAGGCAAGACAAAGCAGTGGTTATTAATAGGAATATTTTTAACTACAAAAGATTCTGTATTTTATTTTACTTCTCTTTTAGGTTCTTTTAAATAATTCTTGTACTATTTTGTAGAAGGCAATGGTGCAGTCATTCCTTGAAGAGCTTTTGTTTATTTCGCATATTAACTACAAAAGATTCTATATTTTGTTTTACTTCTTTTAGGTTATTTTAAATCATTCTTGTACTATTATGTAGAAGGCAATAGTGCAGTCGTTCCTTGAAGAGCTTTTGTTTATTTCACAAGTTAATCATGATGGTGTTTTTTTAGCAAGATATTTTTATATGCATAGGTCTATTGCTTATCAAGAAGAGTTTGCAACAAGATTTCTATGCTGCAGATGGGATGCACGTTGACTGTATCGATCCAAGTCGGGAAGCCAGATATATCAGGGTTACTTCATTGTATTTTGAGTTGTTTCTTGATTGTGTTTGATTAAATAAGAGTGATGAGATCTCTCGTTTTCAGGTGTGGTTTCGAGTGAAATGAATAAAATTTTGTATAAGTTCAATTTCGTAATATATATATTGTATAAACTGGATTACATTTTACTCGAACTTTCTTTCCTAGTCAATCATTGCAGGTTACCTCCAGCATATCGATAAATCCTTACTTCATTAACCCTTTCACTGCTGAAGTGTTAACAAGCTCACAGACCCTCCTTGCTGAATTATTTTAGATAAACATTAATTAGTATATTCTTTAAAATACCATGCAGAATTAACATATAATATTGTGAAACACTCACCAAAGTTGTTGCGGATGAATGCCAAGTAACACAATTAAAATATAAAAAGTTTCAAAATAGGGAAAAGATACCACACGCAACACACTTTACAAAGGGTTGTCCAAGGGCCACAATAGAAACATTAATAAAAAGTTGCTATATGATGATCTGAAGTTTGATGTCTTAACTTTAAAGTGACACTTAACCAAAATATTGATGAACAGAAATTTATTAACAATTCAGGGGTATCCAAATTTTAATGTAATAGTATTCTTTTTGTGAGTATGAATCAGATTTGGCTATAAATTAGAAATGTAAATCTAATTATATATTATATACAGGTAGAAATTACCACCTCTACTTTCAAAATCGGATTTGTGTATGGTAAATTTCAAAACAGGGGTGCAAACATAAACTCACATTGCATTTGGCACACATATACTTTGACTTTTTTCTCTTTTTCTGGCCAATAGTGGTGTTGGAACATACATGACATCTTCTGGCAGGCTTTTTTTTATTTGGTGTTGAAGGTATTAGTGAAATAAAATGTTCTGTCAGTCTTGTGGGTTGGTCACCAGATAAAGGCCTCCCAGGTTTATTTGTTAGTCTTGGTGTATAAAATTCTTGTAAAAGTTCAGTAATTAGAGTGAGTTGAAAGTCAGCGAGAGTAATATTCTTACCAGTTTTGAAATTATACAGTGAATGTGCATTTAGAAGTGTCATGTCTAACATATGAAAGAAAAATTTCCTATACCACTTCAAAGTCTTCCTTACACACTCGAGGGAGCCTATCATCGTGTATGATCTGTCAACCGCACCCATATTTTTATTGTAGTCCATAACACAGTCAGATTTCATTCTTTGCATGTTCGTCTTTTTGTCTACTTTGCCTGTCAGTCTCATTGAGTCTGTGTGGAAAGTAGTTAGCATACAAACTTCTCATCTGTCCATCCACTTTAGTGCTAACATATTGTCTGTATGCGCAGATTCAAATTGCCCTTTCTCTAATTTTGCTATGAGTCTTGGCATTCCTTTCCTGTTCCTTCTTACAGTGCCGCAAGCATTTGTTTCATTTACATGTAGCCAATGATAAGGAAGAGGACTCGAGTACCAATTCTCTAGCCACAAATTATGCCCTTTATGCAGGTACTTTTTAGCGAGGGTTTGTACCACAGCCCCTGACACCCCAAGGTCACGGTTATCAACAATTTCTGTGGTATTGCCCGTGTATACAATGAAGTCTAGAATATAACCAGTCTGACAATCACAAAGCACAAACACTTTTACACCAAACCTGTGTCTTTTGGAGGGAATGTATTGTTTGAACGAAGGGCGACCTTTGAGTAGCATAAGGCTTTCGTCAATGCAAAGGTTTTGAAATGGTGAGAATAATTCGCTGAAAGTACGTCTAAAATGTTCAGGTCTCAATTTGTGCAATCTGTCTCCTTTATCTTGCATCTTATTGTCATTGAAGTGTAAAAGTCTTAGAAGTAAAAGATACCGATCCCTGGACATGTAGTCTGCAAATTGCGGAGTAGCAATAAGGGGATTTTTTGTCCAATATTCTGCTATTGTATGCTTCTTTACTCTGGTCATAAGCATTGTCAAGGCAAAGAAAATGTATAGTTCTTCAGAAGTATCTGTCAAGTCTGTAGTCGAGAATGGGGGCTTGGTGGTAATTTTTCACACAAGAACGTGAAATACTTATTGCTCTCATTTGCAATACGATACATAATATGCAATGGTAAGAATAACTTGAAAATATTAGCAACTGTAAAATTTTCATTCAGATCTGTTTGTATACCTGAATTTTGTTCATCAAAAGGGTAAATTACTGGCCTGAATGGACCCTGTTGCCACTGAAAGGAACAATCAGTACGGCGTCTTTTAGCATGTTGCGTGGGTTCAGATTCTACATCACTGTCATCACTATCACTATTTACATTATCATCGTTAAAACTTTCACTATTATCAAACTCAAAATCTGACAAATCGGATGATACTGCTTCAAATTCTGCTAATAAATCTGCATCCTGCACATCTGCTTGCCGGACGAAGCCATGATTTTGTACAGCCCGAGTCACGTGACCGGCTTGCAACACGTGCAAATGCCTGGGAAAAATTTACTATGCAGGGCTTCAGATTTTATATGATAGGCAGCAGCACACAGCAGAGAAAGAAATAAAACCTGAAACAATATAACCCCAATAGATGGCAGACCAACACTGCTTACAGAATACTACGTTTAGTGACCTTCATTTCTATTTACTGACGTCAACTGCAGCGTGTCGGCAATGTTCCGTCATCTGCAAGCAGAGCAGTGAATCACGCTGTCGGAACAGTTCCGACATCCGCAGTGAAAGGGTTAATAAATATGCCCGTCCACTCATCACTTTCAAGATTACAGAATATCTCCTTATTAAAATTATTGATTTTTCCATTACAAAAATTTAATATTCACAGCAACATTTTTCCATCGTAATGAAACAAGATTACAGAACATATATCTCTCAAGATTATTTTTTTCTTCTTTCGTAGCAACCGTTCATTATTGTTTTATATTGTCATTTCATTGCCCACTAATAGTCAGATCAGAAAACAAAACTCATTTCAAACAGAAGCTACCGTTACAATATTTTGATATGAATGCTGGTTTGAGTGTGTGGTTGGTAACAGTATTCTAGGGCAGACTGGCTACTGTTCTGTAATTCATGCATTGGTTCTAGGACTTTCACCCAAAGAACAGCAAGCCGAGATATGTCTCTTTTTCTGTCACCTTTCAGCTCCTGTATTCAGCAAATTTATTTCCTATAACTTTATGCAAAGTTCCCTGTGACTGTCCCCAAGTATGGTTTACTGTAAAATGTGGCAGTGTCATATGTAATTATTGTGCCTTTGAATGTGTTGACACTGATAATGCTTGTAATTTCAAAGTTAAGAGGAAAGGCTTCTTTACTGAACTTGAGGTGATTGCCAATGTATGTGAAGAAGGGACAAAGAGAAGAATCTCTACTCTCCTGAGCATCAGAGTAATTCAGAAAGTTTCACTGTTATTACATCCAATGATTTAAATACCTTTGTTTCTTTAAATTACAGAATTGTAACCTGCCACAATGGTGAACGGCAGGATACCATCGGTCTTTAGCAAGACCTATGTCACACCAAGAAGACCTTATGAGAAAGCTCGTCTAGATCAGGAGCTTAAAATAATAGGTGAATATGGTCTTCGTAACAAGAGAGAAGTATGGAGAGTGAAGTACACTCTTGCTAAGATCCGTAAAGCTGCCCGAGAGTTGCTTACATTAGAAGAAAAGGATCCTAGGCGATTATTTGAAGGTAGGTCGAGCAGATATTTGCTTTCTATAAGATGAATTGTAATGGAAGAAACAAGATAATTGTAACATTTGATTGCACCTGAAAGTTATTGAAGCATTTCTTAGCTACGAGTTTATCATGTATTAGTATCATACATATTTCATAGGAGTTTTTAGAATATACTTTTAGTATAATTTAGTAAATTAGTTAAACTTTTAGTTTAAATTATGGGTGAAAAAATGTTTCAAAAGTAAAGAAGTCATTTAAAGTATTTTACCTGTAAAGGTAACCCAATTGAAAAAAAATGAAGTTCATGGAATGGCTTCCACACTGGCATATAAAATTACAGGAATTGATTATTTTCACCATTAAAAATACATCAATTATTTTATAAAATATGTTCTGAGTTAGTCATTTTTAAATATTGTTTGAAATGGGCAACATTTTATATGAAAATATTTACTTTTGGAAGCTTATTGTGCAAAGTATTGATGGATATTTTTATTTTATATATATGCCACTGAATATCAATATACTTAATATCAATTAAGATCTATGGTGCATAATTTACTCAAACCATTTTAACCAGTGCGCAGAGTAATTAATACAATGTCACTTAACTTCTGATTCTGAATTCTATGTATACTTCCTAAAGAAATGCTGTTTTACACTCCCATGTTCCACTGATTGACATTTATGGTTCCCTTCATTCTGTTAGGTTCTTTGTACTCTGAATAATTAAAAGTAAAAGTTAATATAATAAATTAGTAGTAAAATCGGTTTGCTAAACTTATGTTAGCTTTAACTTAAATGTCTACTCAGCTTAACTAGGAAATTCGTTTTAATTCCCTATACCTTGTTTCACGTAAGCTTGCCCAGTATCTCTAAACGGTCACGTGACCTAATCACCTCTCATTGGTTACTGTTGTGGTAATGACTGTCGTGCGGTAAAAATTAGTTCGTTATTTAACATGGTGATATATCATATGTTGGAATAGAATTGTCAAATTTATATTTTCGTAACTGTTTTAATTAAATATATTATGTAACAGAGTTGATTTATCTGAAATGCATGTTAATTCTTAAACGAAGCAAAGAGGAGGTTCCTTTGCTCTCGAGCACATGGCACGATAGCACGTGATTTAGCGGTAGTGGTGACATTTGTTCATATGACTTTTATCACAGACCTTGTTTTGAACTGGATTAGTCATGCACCGCCATTCGAGAGTGCGGGAGCTAAATTATTTTATTGATCGTTTATTGCACATGTACTTATTATATGTATAATGGCAGAGTCTACCGCCAGTTTTTCGCTGAAGTATCGCTAGGATAATTATTTACAAACAGGTGAAAAAAGAATTGTGTTGCATGTGTTTAATGCACTCACAGAGAAGAATCCGTCTTTGTCAGTGAGAGAAGTCGAACAGCTGTGCTCTGAAGTTACAGGTGTGAGTGTTAGATTCGTAGGAACATCGCGACATGAAATTGAGGAAACAGGAAAACTTACCACTCCAGGCAAAAGCAGGAATAAAGAAAAGTGCGTGCTCGGAGAAAATACGTGAAAATTGTGCGTCGTCATGTGTGTAGTTTTTCTTTAGAAACAACTCCCTAACATAAGTAACATTTCGTCTGCTGTAAATGAGGATGCAGATTTAACAAATTTCAGCAGATTGCTTATACAGCTGGGATTTGTGAATGAAAAAAGTGGCAAGAAAAATGTGCTAAAAGACAGAGGCGATATTGCTGTGTGGCGAAGACGTTACTTAAGGACAACCACACTGCACCGAGGTACAAATTGCAAAATATACACGAAGAACACACGAAAAGTGAAGTAAGGTGTGACACGACTTTAAAGACTGAAAGAAGCATTTTTGAAAGGTATGTGTGCTGGTTTAAAAAATGCCAGTGGAAAAGGCCAAAGGCCTTTTATTATAAACTCTTTCAGTTTCATTGCTGTCATTCTGTTTCAATTTGCTCAGTTCATTATAAACTTGTATTTTTGCATGCCTTCATATCCTTATTTGTATGATTATATTTATCTTCCCGGCAATTATTACGACATTTACTGCAGGTTTAAATGTGATGGGAAGGCACCGCCTATGGCCTATGACGCAAAAGCATTAGCCAATTAGGGCGAGGGGGGGGTAGTTGAATGCAGAGTGATACATTTCAGCTGGGCAAGGCTATATGAAACAGAGTATAGCTATGAGGGTGATAACAGCTTTATTCATACAACAAAATGTTTTCAAACATCCACATATCCAGTCATGCCAAATTTAAGTGTACTAACAAGGAAATCATATGTCTTCTAATGTTGCCACATACTTTCATTTAGGTTTCCCTTGAGGTATACCTCTTGGCTTCTGTGTTTGACAAAAGCAGTATATGTAGTAAAATTAGCCCATGATCTTGTCTGATGTCTCAATAGAGCTGTGCTGCAAGAAGGGCAAACCCAAACATAATACTTTGGCAGCTCACTCAGGTTCAGAGTATTCCAAATAAATTGAAGGTGCATGCTTGTTCAGCAAGTCTTTAATATCACAATTTGCAGTAAAATAACTGAAAGGCTTGTCAGTTTTGGTCCAATTCCAGTACATGGTTTTTCTGCATCATATCACATTTTGGAGGACTTGTGATTATCATTGGTCTCATAATTATTTCGCTCACGTTTTTATATACTATATTCGTTATCACATTGCTAGTACTTCAGACTGTTTCATATCTAGAAAAATTGGTGCATTTGGTATGTCTAATACAGTATATTTTCTCAAATAACCTTCCACAAGGTCTTTTTTAATCCCTCCTTGTAGCTATGGACGGAAGTGAAATAATTCTAAGAGTAATATTGGCTGTGCTGTGCCTCAGTGGTTAGATCGCTTGGCTCTCACCAAGGCGGCCCGGGTTCGATCCCAGGTGACCGCAAAGTGAGAATTTGTGGTGGACAACACGGTGCAGAGGCGGGTTTTCTGTGGGACCTCCGGTTTCCCCTGCCATCTCATTCCACGGTGCTCCATCTTCATCTCATGTATCATCAGTGTCACCACATGTGGTGCTGTATGTAGTAAAAGCAGCCGTTAAACACTACACATTTCATTTAAGAGTAATATTACTTTTCCTTGATTGAAATTTGTTGACATACTGAAAGAATTGTAAACATAAGTCAGCACTTCATTCTAATGTATGACATTTATGAGACCAAAATTACATGCAGTTGTATAGATCAGTGTGAGTTGAGCTCGTCCTATGATTCATATACCAAAAAGGCATGTGCGATTCGCGGCCATCAAATGTGAGTGGGGTAAGCCCAAAGTTTTCCCATTTTAAGTCTGTTGAACTTTTTTTTTTTAACGTCCTCCAACGTTGTCATATTGGACGGTGAATGAAATGGGTGAAATGATGCTCAAATGTGTCCAGGATCCATGGAGTTTAGAGCTACCCGACATTTGTCTGTAAGGATAAGTGAAAACCCCGGAAAAAACCTTAACCAGGTAACTCACCCTGACCAAGATTTGAACTCAGGACCTATTGAACGTGAGGCAGATATGCTACCATCTATGCTACTGAGGCGGGCGGTTGAACATGATGTAGAACAAGTTTGAATACCTCTCCATGATTTCTTTATAAGTGAAAGTTGACATGTTCTATAAACGTTTCTCCTACATATTGCTGGTAACAAAGCAGATATTTAATTTCACACCATTTGTAGTTATTACCTCTAGTAGGTTATGGAATCTCTATGGATAGGAGCAAAATGATTACTAAATTCCATGTTCCTTGCATTAACATAAGAAAAATGGTGACTCATTGCTGTTTCAAAAAAAATTAACCTGGTTTCACATTCACATGAGTTTCTCTACCCACTCACTCATTTTTGCATAGCTTTTAGTTATTAAATTGGTAAGGAAAGTTGCTACTAACATTTGTGATTTTTATTTGCAAACTTATATTGTAATGATGAAATTGCTTAATATTCTGACACCTCTTGTCTGAAATGTTGTGTAGAGGCATAAACAAAATCTGATATGGTCCAATACATGTCAGTTTCATGTTTGTGTATGATTCTGTTTTCTGATGATTAATTTTGTTACAGGTAATGCTCTGCTAAGGCGTCTTGTGAGAATTGGTGTACTAGACGAGAGTCGCATGAAGCTTGATTATGTATTGGGTCTAAAGATTGAGGATTTTCTGGAGCGTCGTCTGCAAACACAGGTTTTCAAGTTAGGCTTGGCCAAGTCTATCCACCATGCGCGTGTTTTGATTCGTCAGAGGCATATACGGTAAGCATGCAGATATATTTAAGCCTCAGATTATGGGCAAGGGATGCCTTAAGTTTTTCACATGGCAGTCTCTAATCATCTGGGGCAACAGTAAATCCCTGGTTAATCCCAGGCAGACTCTTGTGTTTTGTCTGATTCATGACAGGGATACACAGTATTTTATGAATTGTGTTAATTTAGTCTTCTAAAAGTTGAGAAGTTACAATATATGAAAAGCCTGTTTTAAATTAATTGGAGTCAAGCTATGGATAGAAATGGATGCCATACATTTAGCGTATGCATTCTAAGCAATAATATGCAGCTTCAGTGACTAACCCACTTGATTGAGAAGTGGAGTCTTACTGAGATGTTAGGTACAATGCATTATATCTGTAACAACCTCAAAGTTCTGTCATTTTCAGTGCCTAGTTCCTGCCTCCTGCTCTCCACCATGCTCATCACTTCCCATGTCTTCTCTTTTGTACATTTGGAGTACCGTGTCATTTTACACAAGCTGTAAGTTGTAACAAAGTGAACATTGTTTCTCGGGCATCAGAGTTGAGCTTATATCAAGGCAAATTTTAAAATTCAGATTTTAAATACCTCATATTGCAGTTTTCTTGTCAATAAAGAAATCTGTTCTGTTAAGCAACCATTACAATCACTTCAACTAGAACTATGTTAATTTAAAGTTACGAGGCTAAAAATATGGGCATTTTGCAGGTTTTATGGTGGAAACAAAGTGATGTATAGGATTAAATTTTTTTTAATTACATTTATTGGGAGTCGATTAATGACACTAAACACTTTTAAATTTTCCCGGAACTAGTTACAGAGGCCTTCCCTCTATCTTCAGCCGGACATCGACTGGTTCTCATTGGTGTAGCTGGCAATATTTTGTCATCGGTCTCCTCTGGTGGCGGTTCGAGGAACTTGCTGAACAAATCTTTCTGGGGGATAACGAATTTGAATACTTTGTTCTTATTTTTTGAAATAAAGATTTGTTCCCATGTGGACAGTTCTTGTTTTCTTGTTGTATGTTTTAGTAATTTTGGTTCTGGATTTATGTTTTTTTTTTTTTTTTTTTTTTTTTTTTTTTTTTTTTTTTTTTTTTTTCAAAAATGCGTGGCAACTGCTGATTTTTCTAATTGTTTGTATAGGAGCTAAAAAATTCTAAATGATGCAAGTTCTGTAATGTTTATCTGAAAATATATTAAAAAATTTTAGATGTGAAGAAAGGTAATAGCAAAAAAAAATGAGTTAAGATTTTCTATCTGAATTATAATGGGTGCATTATAAGTTGGTGATTGGCGTTTTGCCTCCACGTGCTGTTCAGCTGCGAAAACAAGGAGAGGAGATAAACACGTCACTGACACGTCATTGCCGTCACCTAGCAACCAGAAATCCACCAATCAAAAGTAAACTGTTGCCATAGCAACCCGAGCCGCTTATCCTATGTTGCCAACTCTATCGCACTACATCACGTGCTTTATGCATGACGCTATTCTATCGGCATGTTGAGGTTTACAGTAAACAGACACTGCTCCTATTGTTGCTTCGCTTATGAATCAGTAGTATCACAATACCGTCGTCGTTCGTTGCCCTTTATTATGATACGGTATGCGTTGTTGGAAGGGAACAGGTGTGGATTTAGTTTCAAGGAATAGCTTATGACGTTTTCTGGGTCAATGACCAACCTTTACAGTTTAGTGACCAACCCTTACTTAGGGTATTTTTCCCTGTCATCACTGCCAAACTAAGAGTGTACTGCTTCAGGTAGTGAATGTTTCACAGAGTGTAAACAGCTTTACATTTTCGCAATATAATTCGTGTGTTTCAGTGATCAACTTAAACGTTTCTGTGATCAACTTTAGTGTTTCTGTGATCAACTTTAATATTTAGCTAATAATCGTTACTCATGGCTACCGCAAACACTTGTGCTACAGAAACAGACAGAAAGAAGCTATCTGCGAAGACCACAAAAATGTTTTTGGGCACGGAATCCCAATTAAAGGACAAGCAAGGGAAATTGTATGTTCCGTAAGAAAATATTTTGAGGATGAAAGAGACAATGGGAGTCCAATAATTCCCGTTTCAAAAGTACTGGACAGAACCTCAGCTGCTGTTGGTGTAAGTAAGAATACCATAGAGTAGGGAAAGAGAAATACGCTACTGAAGAAAATCAGGCATGTACATCGCGGTTACAAACTCGTATGCTCTACTTAGGTAACTGCTCACTTAAACGTGTAGACAGTCTTACGGCAATCTTACGATTAATACTGCAGTATGCAAATTTCTAGGAATATGTGCGTGTGCATTACTGCAACTGACTGCAACCGAACTACCACCTCCCCTCTACCCGTCACCATCATTGCCTAGCACGTGGAGAGGGACGGTTAAGTGGCAACGCTGCTATCCCCTCTCTTTCCCCACTCCTTCAACCGTCAATCACCAACTTATAATGCGCCCATAATAGTTTATAAAGTGTGGCCTCAGTGTGTGATGTGCTGTGGAGAAACAAAATCATTGTTTCTTTCTACACTATCCTCCATCTGGATTGAAGGGCATTGTATATTGCTTCATAAAAGATCCAAAGAAGAAATATACTGAACAATGAGTGGGTGGTTCAATTTCATCTTCTTGAAACCATTATAATTTTTTCTTTATTTTAACCAGTTAATTATTAATATTTTGTCACTTCAGTGGGCTTTATTTTCTTCACTTTTTGTATTTCCATGTTTGATAGCCCTGCTTACTAGAAATAGTTTCTGATAAAGCAGAGAAAAGCAGATGCTTCCCCTCTATTGCAACAATGGTTGTCACCATGTTTCTTCAAATAGTAAATCATAATTTTGCTATGTTAAAGCTTCACGTGATCATACATGTCAAAGTGATTAAATTCCAGCTTTCGGCCATTCTGAGCTCCAGGGCCTTCAGGAACTGAATGAAAAATGCTAGATGATCGTCCCCATTTATTTAAAGACTTAATCATGTAGGTGGGATTTGCCATGCCACTGCATAGTAGACTTATGGACGATGAACTCAAGTTGTTCAATAGTTTTCTGTGCAGTCCATCTGGATCGTGCAGAAAACAGACTGGAGTATCTCTATACATATGATGGACTGTGCAGAAAACTATTAAACAATGAGTTAATCCTTGCTGTGTGCCAGACCAATAACAGACTGCTATGCAGTGGCATGACACAAGCCTCACCCACGTGAGAAAGTCTCTTAATATATGGGGACGAACATCCAACATTTTTCATTCAGTTCCTGAAGAAGGCAGGTCACTGGCTGATCATCCGTGAAGCTTTAATAAATAATGCTCACTGTGAAAGCTTGAAGACTTAATTTTGCTGATACAAAGATGGATTTTTTAGCTCCCATCTTATATAATTGTCGCAAAATGGTACAGACTACTCAACCTTTGCTAGCGCTTATGAGGGAATGATTATTTTGAAAGGTTTGAGTTTGCTTCCTTTTGCATTTGTACCAGTAACAGAAAAGTCTCTTTACTTTACCTCTCTGGGTAGATTGTCCTGTGATGTAGCAACGTTTTTCTGGCAGCAAATTAAAAATGTCTTGTCTCATCAGCATTAAAACTTTCCTTCCAAGTTGAACTATTCAGTTTTGGAAATGCTCAATTCTTTCAATAGTCAACTGTAATTTTGATTTTTGTACACATTTTATGAAAAATACATACTTTAAAAATAGCACATTGTTGCCTATACCTTTTCCCAGAATTTGCTGCCATGTTGGACTGCTACTTGCTTCCACTTGCTGAAATTGATTTTAATGAACATGATTTCTATATTTTTAATCTGCTTCTTAGGATGCCTTGCATACTTATTTTCTTTTGCCAGCATTATTGTATTAAGTGAAGATAACATTAGAGCTAAGGGTTTATAGTTGGCAACATTCCATCTTCAGTTATACGTGCAATAGTATGTAAAAATTTCTTCATTCTGAAGATTGAACAGTGTTAAAGTGTTTAATTATTATTTAATTAATGTCCGTCAACCTAAGTCACATTGGATGATGAATAAAATGTGTGAAATGTTGCTTTAGTCTAGGCTTACTAGAGTTTAGTTACCCAACATTCATCTTTTAGATTAAGGGAAAACCCCCGAAAAACCTTATCCAAATAACTTGACCAAGATTCAAGCTCTGGACCTTCTGAGTATGAAATTTATATGCCCAACAGTATGTAAATTTAAAGTTAACAGTATTGTTGTGTAGATACCATTGTTCCATGGTGAAGTTTAAAATTGTGCTATTGCTTACATTAATGCTCAATACCTGGTTATTCTTTATTATGTAACAATATTTAGCATTTGAAAATTAATTAATCTGGGCGTATTCCAAAGCAAAACTTGAAAATTTGTGTACTAAGGCTTTTGTCAGTATACAGTTATTGTGTAGGAACACATGAGCACACGAACACTTCTGTACTAAATCACTTCCTAGCCCCAAATATTGCAATACAAACTTAATAGCTTGAAACCAATAATTCTGTTGTGAAGTAAGTGTATAGTTACCCATTTTGAATTATTAGGGATACTATTAAATTGTTTCCTATTTAGCATGAGCATCAAACTGTAGCATTAAAGACAAATTCTTAACCTTTTGAAGCCCTTGTTTACTTATCAGCAATCCCATATTTGGAATATCTTGTATATAATCTAACCACTATTTACATTTGTATAGTTCAATATTGTGATAGTTTAAAATAGTATATCATCAGGTAAATGCATCTATAGCATTGCAGTGCTTAGCAGCTTGGTACCAAGATTAACCCATTTGCATTGTATGATGAGCTGCACTACATGATTTGTGGCATTTAAATCATATGAGCTTAATTTTGCAGCACATAAATACATGGGAGTTGAAATTTTAGGCAATAGGTGGCTCTAAAGGGTATTCTAAGGCAGTTCACAAAGATGCTTGAAATATACTTTTTCTGTACATTTCACGCCGTGTTTTGCCGCTAAAAATACTTGTTTTGCACAGTGCTGCATACCTCTGCAAGCAACATGACAGAGGGGTATGTGTGATAATGAGGGCTTACAATAGCATTTTGATAGTTTTTTCTATAGTGATAATGAAATTAAGTGAGATTCTGAAGAACTCCATGCAGTATTTCATAGTAATATGAGTGATGAAAGCACTGCTCAGGTAATGAAAGATTTTCCTGTAAATAGTCAAGTGCAAATTCAAATTTTGCTCAATAGATGGCCAGACACATGCCAGCCGATAAAAGCTGTTTCAACCCATGGAAGTTGGTTTTTAGCAATATACATGCCAAATTATGTACATGTATGATTTTATATGATTATTTCAAAATTATAATGCTACGCCAAAGGTAGGGTATTTAAATCTGATTTCTCAGCAACTAGTAGGGTATTTAAATATGATGCGAATGGGTTAACAGCTTCTCTGAGAGTATTAAGGTTTGGCAAGCACTACTGATCAGTTTTCTGTTATATGCTTAAGTTGTAAATTGTTTGATACGTATGTGTTTCATTAAAATACATGAAATTCTGCACTATTTAAATATTTATTTGTGACAAATATTATTGGACAGAGAAAAAAAAATCATGGTTGTTTTGCATCAGGTTGCCATACCGATGAGTTGCTGTTATCATACAGGCCACTTGGAATTTGAGCATTATGCTTTTTTCCAACGTCTGTAAATATTGTGCAGATCAGCTTTCCCTGACGGAATTCAAACCTGGATCCCGTCATCTCATTGGCAAAGGCATAATGTCTGAAGTCTTTGTGAATCTGGTAAAGCTAAACATAAGGCATTCCTAATGAAATTTAAAATTCAACTTTATTCGTTATTGAATGCAACTGACAAAAGTTCAATCTCTTGCAGAGTTCGCAAACAGGTGGTCAACATTCCCAGCTTCATAGTAAGACTGGATTCACAGAAACACATTGACTTTTCTCTGAAATCGCCATTTGGTGGTGGACGACCTGGTCGTGTTAAGAGGAAGAATTTGAGAAAGGCATCGAGTGGTGGAGGTGCTGCAGATGATGACGAAGAGTAACCATAAAGGCTGATTGTTGTTTGAACAATAAATATATTCTCATCTGATGTTGAAACTATTTAATCTTTATTCCTTGATATCCTTTTTCCCTTTTTTGGCATTTATGATAAACAGTATGCTGAAATTATTTTAGTCAAGTTTCCTACTTGAGTAAGTTACAGGATTTATCAGGTTGTTACCATTGAATCAATAATTCAGATTTCAGACCCTTCAAATTATTGACGCATTGATTCCTATTGTGAAAGAAGTAAAAGGTACCAGCATCATCCAGTGCTAGTAATTTTAATTGTAAATCATATGGAATTAGTGTTGTCATGGTGACCATCTAACACAAACATTATTCCAAAGAAGAAATCTAATTATCCATAAATTCAATATATATTACCTTAACATTTTGTTTGTCAATTATGTTAACTCTTGTATTTCATCAAACTGGAAACTGAACTATTACCTAGCATCTTGCAAATATTCGTAGAAAATCCTAAAAATTACTCATTAGAGATGTTTGAGCTACACAGCCTCTTTGTTCCCCAATGCACTTTTGTCTGTGCATCGAAGCATTCTCACAAATGCCAGGTGCAAAGAGTGTTTAATCGGTTTGAAAATGGCAGTGGACATTTATAATTAATATGGTTGAAGGGGTGTTGTTAATGATGTTCCGGACTTCCAATAAAAGTATTCTTTGCTGAGCTTTAAAAAGATATAAAAGTTAACACTAATGAACAGTGCCAGTGGTATAAAATTGAGTAATGAAAGTCATTGGTTTGTTTTAAAAAGTCCTGTAAACTTTGGTTTACTGTTTTCTAATCTTCCATACTTCTGTAATCCTGCTGTTAACTACTTTTGGTAATTCTATCTCGCATATTTCAAAATTTAGGAACATCTTCCATATTTCCCAGATATGAGCCCATGTGGGTGTGACGTTTTCTGAAAATTAAATAGGCACTTTGATGGGTTCACTTTCGAACCAGTTCATTACAACAGCAGCAATCGTCTATCAAATGTTGCCACTAATGGAATGACCCATGTATGTAATGGGTGTTGAATTTTAATTAGTGGTAGCACATGGCCCTACTGTGAAAGCAAGCTCTTAGTTTCAACCAAGTAGAAAGCAGTACTACATGGTAACTAAAGGAAACTTGTCTACCGTTTTTCAAGACTTGCCCTGCAGCTATGCTTAGTTTTAACAATGAACTTGGCTATCAGGGTAGACAAAAAACAAAATATTGGAATGACTGCACTATAAATTTTACACTTGGCTCAACTAGGGTACTAAGTACTGCAAAATAACTAGGGGGGGGGGGGATCTGGATACCTGTCCAGAAGGTCATTGTAATGGACAGTATGTGAATATCTCCATTCAACATTTGCATGTGGGTATACATTTTGAAGCTCATATTACTGTATATCAGCAGTGAAATCATCCTTATACTAAACAAATTGGGTTATACTAACAAACATGCTTATATTTGAAAGTTACCCTCATGGTCCAGTCTAATAAATTCTGCAGATGGTAGGTAGCAGTTATTTGTAACATTGCCTAATGTTGATGCTGATATAATGCAAGCATGTAGGGTTTATCTGGTGCAAAGTAATTGTACATGTATACTTTGAATACTTAGTTCAATCTTGAGATACTAGGAGGTGCAACTATTACATAGCAAAGTGAGGTGTATCTGGAAAAAAAATTGCAAATGTTTACGTCAGGTTATCGCACATTGTTAGTCCAGTGAATGTGTGCTCTATTAAAGATATAATCATGTCTTCTGGATAGCAATGTATCATACATCGGCAGGTGTGAGAAAACATATAGACACACACAGCTTTCAATTACTCTGTTTTGTAACTTACTGTACATGAACTTAATATTTCACTCTTCTAATTGCTCAGAAAAGGGATGATGTCAGCTCTAGTCACCTGAAGGTCACTATGCCTTAATGCTCTGTCAAATATATGGTTCCTTATGCCACCGGTCACTTAAGCATAGATTACTTCAGCTGAGGGTGGTATTTCAGCTTTGTTCCTTTCAATGTGTCTGATGTTTGGGTAATGGTGATTCTTATTAGTTCCTATTCTATCAGTGATTAGTGCATGTTTCTGTCCAAGAAATTCTTTCATGGTAGTGAGTAAGCAAACTGATATGAGTGGTATGTAAGTAGTCTGAAGGATATGGGCATATTTTCTTTTTATAGCAGCAACTACATCACCTTGGGACAATCTTAATGGCGGTGATCTGGAAAGGATGTGTGATCTATTCGACATTCCCATATCTTATGTATAAATTTGAGAATGGGTTAAAACATTTTGCATTATTCCTAAGTGTCAATAATTTCATTGTTCTTTGATAGTCAACTACGATATCCTGTCTTTTGATGATCTTGGCGCCTGAAACAAAAGCAATCATCATCCTGTGTGAAAAGCTATTCTTGTCAATTAAAATTTGAGTACCACTAAATTTAAGTTCCATATTGGTAGTTGCTGCCATAAGTATCCTGTCAGTTCTTGTGATGTCCTAGAAACCTTATACAGTTTATAGGCAATTGCATTTAAGTAATTTGATCTGCATTTTCTGTGTTCAAGTTACATTGCTTGTGTTGAGATACTTGGTTTCTAAAAACTAAAATTCATACATCTTTAAGTTTTAACAATGGTTTCAGATAAGGGAACTCTTTATCCCTATTTATTTTCTCACAAACTGAAGTGAGAATACTGGATCTGTGAATTACAATCCATGTACTCTGCATATGAAATTAACAGTACACTCCAATTAACTTGAGGTGGCAGCTGAGTTAAGATGTACACTAAATGAATTAGTCTGTTACGAATTCTGAAAGGAGATATGATGATATATATTTGGAGCTATTGCTGGTGAATGTATCAACTACTCCATATGTATAAATCATCTTCAGCGTTCTTTCAGAATTGGTAACAAACTATTTACACTGAAGATAAATTCTGGTAAGTTAGCTATATGAACCCAGGGCTAATTTGAGCATTATTTTATTCTTCAACCAATATAACATGTTGGAGGTCGTAAATTAAAGAGTCGAATCACATTTGTCTATATTTTAAAATAAAGCCCCATTCACATAGAAAAGTTATCGCGAACGCTCAAGCTTGTTGCCAGATTAATACATGTCATTAACGTAGATATTTGTTAATGTGATCATCGCCAGACGCTAACGCCAAACCTTGCAAATAGCAAGCTTTCATGCTCGCATTTGGCGGTTAAACAAAAGAGGGAGGGAAAGAGAAAACTCGCGCTGCACAGATACAGAAAAGAAGAGACAGTTGACGAGAAATTATTTCATTTCAAAATCATCGTCTTTATGACAAAAAGCCTAAGTGCTAAGATAATTCGCTGAGGGAAAATATTTGGAAACAAATTACGAATGAATTGAAATGTGAAGGTAGGCATGAGTTATTTATATTATTTACTATGGTGTCTGTTAAGTTTGTGAGAAACTAGGTTAGGGAGGCCGTAAAATATTTTGCTTTATTGATATATGGAAAAACCATAATAGAATTATTTGAAACAGTTGTCATTGTAGTTAGGAAAGCACTGATCTAGATGTATTTGATTTCAAATATAGTAGATGGCGTACACAAGATAATGGTTTGTAGTAGATAAATTGCACCCTCCCATTTTAATCGCTCTGCACATTTCAATTATTTTGATGTTATAATTTCATTGTGAATGGAACAGCGAATTTCATGTTTTCATACGTTGAAGTACTCGCGTTAATGTTAGTGTTTCTGGGGCTTCATAAAAGCATCACGTTTACTTATGCATTTGTATTCCGCAGAGTAAAAATAAGGAATTTGTCTTACCATTAACAGCCATATTACCCTGGCCATCCACATTTATTAAATTAATAGCTTTGTGCAATATCTGATGTGTGCATTTACGCCGCATTTGGTCTAATTTCTCTCATACTTAAAAAAATACTGCTGAAGTATTTTGTTTTGTCGTGGTACAAATTGAAGTGATAGTGGAAGTCACATTAGAAAAGTGATAGAATGAACTTAGTGAACTCTTGACGAAAGATGAGCTTTGTCCGCCTCGGTAGCGTAGATAGCGTGTCTGCCCCACGTTCAAGAGGCCCCGAGGTCAAATCTCGGTACCTGGATAAGTTTTTTTTTTTTTATCCTGAAAGACGAATGTCGGGTAACTCCAAGCTCCATGGACCCTGGACTCATTTGAGCACCATTTCACCTATTCCATTCATCGTCCGATATGACTTAATATTGGATGACGTAAATTACAAAAAAAAAAAAAAAAAAAAAAAGACAGTGAAACTTATCTAAAGTGACAGTTGGAAAGACTGGGCGGTCACATGATGTCGGGTTTAAAAAGGTAACATGCAGGAACTACTTAATAATTATTGGCCGGAATGGAAAAGATAGAGCTTGGATTCTGGAAGAGAGGAAATAATGGTGGAAATTAACAAAGTAAGTCTTATTGGAAGATGAATGTAATGGGTATAATGATGCACAAGTGAGTCTAGGGTTCTAGAGTTTTAAGTGACCATACATTCATCTTCCAGGATATGAGAAAAGCCCGGAAAAATCTTATCCAGATAGTAAACCCTTACCGAGATTCAAGCATGGGACGTCTTGAGCGTGAGGCAGGCACGCTATGACGCGGTACGTTAAGGAAGAAATGAACAAAATAGAGAACATGAAATTCCAAGTAATCGTAGCGCTGATAGTATGAAGTGTGAGATAAATACAACACCGTCAGGCTTATCAGATCGTCAAGGAGATGAAGAAATTAAATGATATGGAAGGGAACACGACTACGGTCAAGAAGTGTCTAAATTAGCAAGAAAAATTGTTGGATCATTAGAAGGAAAGAGAAAGTGAACGTCGCAGTGGAGGAGATGCGTCGCACTTGAAAGCCGAGATCCATGCCCATATTGCAGAAGGCCCCCGATTATGAAATTGTTAGAAGCACGAGTACAAACCGTGAACGATATTTGTCGTGTACTGTGTTTAAGCAGCCGTTTCAGACAGTAACTGCACAGAATGGACGGACGTCAGTGGAGAAGACTACACAAATCTTGCATGATGTCGCCGGCAATACTGACTGATGTAGTTGCAGAGAATGTTTCGTCAATTATTCATCATGAGTGTTTCTGTTGTGACAATGTCATAAGAGATATGGCGGACAGTGCAGAATGTACGGAGAGGTCCAAAAATGTAGGAATCCGCTGTGCGGTATTTTGCCTGTACTGATCTCCTTGCGAATACTTGGTTTTGTACACTTTAAGTTACCCTAGAGAGAGTAATCGCAGGGACCGAGAGGGCTACAAATCTCTGCTAATAATTCTGTCCTGAAACAAGTTTTCAGTTGTTCTCATCGAAAGATTGACAGCAGATAGAATTCTGCTGTTGCAGAATCTTGTTGAAAAAGAAATACAAAATCAGGCCCATTGTCTGTTAATTCTGTAAAAAAAAAGGGGGGGGGAGATAATTTGTATTCATGTATTACGTTCATCAACTGTTGACTCCAAAAAGTTGAGCGTACAACTCTTTCTCCGCTAATAGAGTAATGCCAGGGTTTCTGGAGGTGAACTACGGCGAGTAATAGTTTACTAAAGAGGTGCCAAACATGTGTGGACAACAGCGGTGGCCAGTTTCAGCATGTACTTTAATAACGTGGCAAGAAAAACATTTAAAAGTAGTTTTAAAAATGCTGCATGGTTTCATCCGCGTCCTCTATGATATCGACAGGCAAAACACTGCGCAGCCTGTTCCTACGTTTTTTGGGTCTCTCGGTATTATATAATTTCTTTTGTTTTACTAAACAAGATACACTGAACACTGGACTGGATTATATCGGAGGGGACTCGCACGGCAACCAGACTTGGCTCATTGTACCTATGGCCCCAAGTGGGGCATCCCCGACAGGAAGGATGAGGCGAGAGGAGACAGAGGGCGGTCGTTCCAAGGAGCCACGACAATGCAGAGGACAACTTAGATGGGAACTTCAGGCAGGCCAGGACAATGGACATCCCACCTTACTGATTCTGAAATGGTCCAACCACGAGACCTAGGTTCAGAGACTAACAACCATCCTACCGGAGGACATAGCATATCATCCTGGCATACACCGCCGAGACACCCGCCGGCACTTCTACCCTGAAAGAGACCACCAGATAAAAATTATATGAAATGATAATGGAAATGAAATGGAGGGATAGGAAATTTGGGGAATGTAATTAACCTACCCAGCATTCGCTTAATGACACGGGAAAATCCAGAAAAAACCCATGGGTCAGGTAGTACGGCCACAGGAATCGAACCAGGACTTTCCGAATGCGGGCCACAGATGAAACCGTCTGAACCATCCTGCTTGGTGCACTGCACGCTGCTAGGCATGTTATGGTAGTGTGGGTGGAATCCAATTTTGAAAGGGAAAAGTTACAAATAATCAACAATAGGAACATGTGATATGTAGCTTACAGCAAGTTATTTAAGTAGTGGTCTGGAGCCAGACTGCACCCTTGAAATTTCCTTTAACCTTCAAATAAGAAAATCAATCACTGAACTGTGTTCTGAAACACTCCTATTACAGCATATGTTAAATAAGTTTTATATGGGTGCATCAAATAATATAAGTCAGCAATAATTATTTCTAAATAATGTGTTGACGGATTGGAGCCACACAAAACAGCATATGGGATTGTTTTTTAGTTTTGTTCCTAGTATTTTAAAAAGGTTTGAAAGTGGTTGCTTTTAGGACCCCCAAGGGTGAACACAGTTAAATGCTACGCGGCGTAATACAACCTACTACGTTATGCGTCAGGCTCAGGGCCATACAAACACTTCACGCGCTGCTGATAGTGGCAGAGTGGTGGTGTTTGTAGACAGTGATTTTTTCGCTGACAGTGAAGAACGTAACGGCACGATGGACAAAGAGTTAGCAAGAGGCGATATTTTCACACAGAAGGGAAAACATATCCAATGCAAGGTATGCTATGTAGAAATTAAGAGCACTAAACCCAAATGGCTGAGACAGCACTGCAGCACTAAGGACCATCAAACAAGGATTTTAGCAAGAACAGAGGTCAAGGAAGAATCAAGGCCAAGTGGAACTTCACCGTCTCAGTCCGAATTCTTTCAGGACTTGTGTAAGATGATGGTGTGTACAAATATACCTATGCACACAGTAAAAAATACACATTTTAAGCACTTCATACAAAAGTACCTATACTAAACGAGATCCTCCTTTTTAAACAATTTTACTTGATCGAGAATTACCACAATGTTATAATGATGTCATATCACAAATACATAAAAGAAGGGGCAAAAATAAAATGTGGATTTCAATTGATGAAACCGAAGATGCTGTTGGCAGGCCTGTTACAAATGCCGTCGAGGGAACTCTATTGCCAGACAAATCCGGAGAAACATTTTTATTAACATAAGAAATTAGTGCAAAGGTGAACCATGTAACAATTGGAGACATTGATTACGTAGCAAAATGAAGCTATTGTGAAGCAATAAATATTGCACAAATAAAAATAGATACCACTAAGGCTTCACTTATTTTAAGAAATTGGTGTTGATACTTCTTTTGAAATGGATGTTAGGAGCCATTTCTTTAAATTTATGTTTTCTGGTTGAAAAGACATATCAACACCAATTTCTTAAGATAAGTGAAGCCTTAGTGGCAAATATCTTTATTTGTGTATTTAGAGACATATTTAAAACAAGCATGACGCTGTTATATCCAGAAGGAATAAATGTAAATAATGTACTCCTTTTCATCACCGACGCTGCAAGATACATGATAAAAGCAGGCAAGGAGCTTCAGAACATGTATCCTAACATGCCGCATTTGACTTGTATGGCGCACGGGCTCCACCGTGTAGCTGAGGAAATTTGCAGAAGTTACAGTGATGTAAACAGTTTCATTGCAAACGTAAAAAAGATATTTTTAAAGCCCCAACCAGAAAACGTTAATTTAAATAAATGGCTCCTAACACCCCTTTACCTCCTCAGCCAGTTACAACTCGCTGGGGCACCTGGCTAAATGCCGCTATGTATTATATGGATCATTACGATATATGTAGCTACTGAAATTCTTAGTGTGTTAGATAACAAGTGTAGTTCTGCAGTACGAGCTGCTCAGTCCCTCATTTCAAGCACATTACACGAAGATTTACTCTTCACAAGGAACAGTTTTTCACACCTGTCCAAAACCATTGTTCAGCTAGAAAAGAGAGGTAATAATAGGGCTCATAGAAGAACTAAATCAACAGATAGATTCAGCAACTGCTGGATCTGTTATGGATACAATAAAAAACAAAATGAAAACCGTACTTGAGAAAAACCCAGGCTAATTTAAAATGGTAAACATTAAAAATAATTTGCAAGCACATAAGGAAACAGCGCTTACAAGGCAATGTGATCTGCAGTATTTTATGTTTGCACCTGTTACATCATCTGATGTTGAGAGAACTTTTTCAAACTACAAATATTGCTTGAGTGACAGAAGGAGGAGATTCACCTTCGAAAAGCTTAAAATGTATGTTGCTATATTTTGTAATAAGTTGAACATTTGAAGCATTAATTTTGTATTGCAACAGCAATTTATTTTACTTTATTATTCAAAATGTGTTTTGTTATACATATACTTCTAATGTATGATTCTGAAAACGGTGACAAATTTACTAATTGTTTTATTAAAACAGTTTAGCACATCTGTATACCCCTAAGGTTGCCGACCTTGTTTACTACTGGAGTTAAACCCGCCCCTCTTCCTATACTAACAGCATTCACACACAACCAGCCAAGTCCTAGAAGTCCTAACTCTAGTTATTATCAATGAACACTCATTGTTACTAAAATTAGGCAAGTGAGTCAACCTTGTATATACTTTTCTCCACTTACAAGTTTTTTTACACTCATATTGCTACAAGTGCAGCACTATTGCACTTTGTCTTACTTAATAGCAATGTACACACATATGATACTAGAACCAAAAGCAATATGTATAGGGAAGGGAAAGGAAAGAAGTTTTTTGACAAGAATCCCTTTGTGATTGGAAAAGTATTATACAATAAATTACCATTCAATATTAAACAAACATCAGGTCCAGAGTTTACTAAACAGTTAAAAAATTATTTAATCAATAGTGCTTTCTATGATATAGATGAATATTTGTATATATGCTAAATAAAAAACCTGTAATGTATATGTGACATAGGCTATATGACATAACACTAATCCGAATTTGTAAATTGCTTGTTACATACGTTTGAGACTACATGCTGATACAACAAGGAAGATGACGTGGACGCCTGGACCTGCCTCACCCTGTGGATTTTACGACTTAAGATGATGTGTATTAGCTTTCAAACCTTTATTAATATCACACTAATTGTTAAAAGGACTAATGTTTATAGAATTATCATGTATCCTGTGTAGTTAAATATTTTTACAACTGTATATATTTAAATTATTTATATTATTTTGACAAAGCCCAAAATTCTGTAAGAATCTCCTGGTGAATAAATATGAATATGAATATGAACATTACTATACTGTAGTAGGCAAAAATGCCTCTTAATGAAGAGCATTTACCTTATGGGTCTAACAATCAGAAGTCATTACTGCTCTCTTCCAGCATCACCAAGATAGTATAATGATAGCATTAAATATTTTAGTAGTAACACAAAATAATGCATGATAAATACACATTTGTCAATTTCTCCTTGAATTTCAGTGCAATTGAAGGAATAACAATTTAAAATGTAAAAATACTGAAATCCAGTACAAGAAATATATGCATTAAATTTTATATATATTATGTTTTAGTCTGAAGTACAGCTACTATAATTTTTAAAAGTGGCATCAAATTAAAAGAATCACATGTATTGAAAACAAATTTTTACAAATACAATTTTGATTATTTAATTATTTTCACTTGCACATCTAATGTGTTGGATCTCCTCTTCCAGAAATAGATTTCTGGATACGTGCATGCTTATAAATAATTTATCTATGATGATCACTAAGATAAAATCCATAGCATTTTCAAGCACTTTCTATATTATGATATCACATGCTGGCTTTCCCAAATTCTCATTAATCTATTCCTTTTGGAGTGCAATAAAATCAATTATTTCTCAACGTTAACATTTATGACTGTGTATAATACCTATGTACTTTGCTGAATCTGTTTGAGAAGCCAAGATAATACAATACTTCTCTTTTTGTCTAGCAGTAATTCTACTATTATGTTACTGTAGCCACATACATTTTATTGCAAGTGAAATGTGGGTGTTGATAATTCTATAAAATGAAGGATCAGACATGAAGTATAATTAAAAGTCTTGCAAAGGAATTGAAAACATGAACTTCAACCATTTACGTAGACAGATGTAAGGTTTCACGGCAAGCATTGTTGATTATGGCTGCATAGGTGATCAGTCATCTACTCAGATCCAGTGTTAAGTCATCAGGACTATTACGATGCAACTAAGAAGCTGTCCTTCCATTCCTTCTTGGAATAGTGTAGTGATCTCTTTCCTTTAGAATGTACTGCTTTACAACTTTGGGAATGCATTCAAAGCGCTACTTATTGCAGGTGTTGTCTCCAGTTGTCCTGTTAATATACATATTTCAGAACTAGTTGCATTTTCAGGTCTTGTACAACAAATTCATTGGTCTCTAGACCCCATTTAGTACAATCAACAGCTCTTTGCATGAATTTCATATCTGCAGCAGTTATTCCAGTTCTATGTAGTTTCTTTAGGATCCAAGCCTCGTTGCCATAGCATAAGACAGGTCTTGCTAAGGTTTCTCATACATAGCCTTAGATAAGTGTAGTTTTGCACTAAAAATGTTTTGAAGTCACTAGTAATTATTCCCATTGTTTTATTGAATGTAAATAGTTTGTCATATAACAAATGACAGCAAAACTCCTTTTTAAAGAAGCATGCAAAATTACTCCAAGTAATGGTTTGATCTAAGTGCTGTATAGAAACCAATGCAATGACAATGAAACAATACATATATTTCAGTTGCATCACTTCATTTTTTTAATCAAGGTTTTTCTTTAAACATAAAACACACATCTTTCCAAGGTCTAGGAAGGAAAGAGAGTAAACTGATAAGAAAAATCTCAGATATCCAGGAATTGGATAGGACTTTTCAAATTGGAAATTAGTATGTTAATCAGCACATTACAAAGTGAATAATTTTTAGCATTTTGTATCACAATGTTTAAGAAATGTAAGCTCATATCAGTATTAAAACATATTTAGGACTAAAAACCTGTTGATCTATCTCAATGTATAAGGGTGGCAAGTATGCGTCTTATTCAGATAGTCCTGAGTTTGAATCATGATTGATGCCAAGTACCAGAATATGTCTATTTTAAACTTTTTAAGGCTAATGTTGTAAGCCCTATACAGCATTTCATTCACTCTCCAATATGTTCCTTAAAGAAAATTCTTGTCTATGATTGTAAAATTCAAAGCAAACTTTGATATAGAGGATTAGTCTAAAGTCTCAACATGAAAAATGTCATTCAATTAAAATTATAAAGAGATGCTTTTATTTTGTGATCATATTATAATCTTCACCACTGGCTAATCTGGATTGAATGTGCCAGAGAAACCTTAGTTGTAGTGGCCTTCCTGTAACATTTATTTTGTTGCTATTCTTGTTTGTGTTGGAAGAATCTGACTTTTTTTTTTTTTTTCTAAAACTGTTGGCAGTTCTTTAAGTGTGCATATCATACAGATGTAATTCAAATTGGTCAGTACATAAGATCTGAGTCTGTGAACTACAGATCCATATTGCCTTACTTGAGGTTTTAAATCGGAGTGCCTACTGAAAACTGGTGTACATTACAAATATGGGTGGTTCAGAGGAATCATTACTTCAAATATTTATTGCAAAGAATATTTATTACATTTCAATGTTACATGAAATTTATATGAATGAATATGATATATACATGATGTATACATTGTACACATGTAACAAATCATCCTTGATAACACAGATAAGATTAAAGGCAAAAGAATATACTTTGAAAAATAATACAGATCAGACTGGTTTACATGAATATACTTCTTTGGTATGAAAATGAAAATTGTTAACCTAATATGAAAGTTACTTTGAAGTCAATTGAGGAATGCTGTCTGTCTTCTGAACTAATAAGACTGTCGTCTTATATCTTGTACCACTTGCATAACTCGAATACGAAAATCAAGTTTCTCATCCTGTGAGAAACTTTTAACAGTTGGGAGGATGGATGCAAAAAAGGCTTCATCTTCATCAAGTTTTTGCACAAACACATTTGTTGTCTCACTGCCAGATTTCTCACAGTTATACTGTTTTAGTTTCTTTGTTGGATGTACTTCAGGAATACTGGGTGTTAGGCATATTTCCTCACTCTTTATTCCAGTTGACTCCAATATTTCGTTTACCCACATTCTTTGTGTATCCTCAAAGTCGTCCCTAGGGTTACTAGAATCACAGTCATCAATGTCTATAATTTTCATCAGAAATTCAAGATTATCATGATAAATGTATTTCTTTCCAAATCCTCTGGTGTAACTGCGTTTAATAGTTTTGACAAAGGCATCTCTTATGTTGTTCCATTTTGCAGTAATGGCTCCACCTGAAATACAACAAATATAACATATTGCATCATTTGTTCTACATTGTTGTGATAGTTTATAGTTAAAATATTTTAGCTAAGGAAATGAAATTTAAGGTAAAGCATCAGTAGAATTTGGTAAAATACTGCACACTTTTTTATTATCTTTTTCTTTTATTTTATCCATTGTCATTATATCTACTTATAATCTGCACTTTCAAGCTGTACATGTGATATTTTTTTAATATAGAACATGTTAAAGCAAAAATGGCTACTTAATTAGTTCTGTGCCATTTAGGTACAGCCTAGAATTTTGAAACTCATCTTTTCAATATGTTTCACTTCTCAAAATGTTTCTTGGACCGTAGTTTATAATTCATTCCCTTGGAAATTTTAGGAATTATGATTTAAACATTCATTTACACTGTGAAATAATAAAATATGTTACATGAAATAAATGAAATATTAAAAGCTGAAATTAATGATTTTCCCTAACTCAAATGGAAAAAGTTGAAAAGCTTAATAATATATTAATATCTGTTTTTGTTTTTTCTCTGTCTCTTAAGCTAATTAAAATTAAGTGCGGCTGGCCCCGTAGCTCAGTCGGTAGAGCACCTGCCTGCCGTGCTAGGGGTCCCGGGTTCGATTGCCGACCAAGATAATTCCTCATCTTCCCCAGAGTCTGGAAGTATGAATGAGAGTGTGAATGTGTGCGTAATCTAATGATTAAAACCTAACGTTTACGAGTTAACACCTTCAACGGGTTCCAAAGGAGAACAGCCGCCGATATGACCATTGTAGTTAAAGGCGGGATATAAATGGAGCAAAAAAAAAAAAAAAAAAAGTGCCTGCACACCAGTTTATATTTTCATAGCTACTAAGCTGTTAAATTAAACATTTAGAAGTGATATGATAAAGTACATTTCATATTGCCGTATTAGATTTTTTTTTCTTTTTTTTTTTTTAATTTACGTCCTCCAACATTAATGCCCGATTTCACCAACAGATGTTAAAATCGACGTTAACAAATGTAACGTAACAATTGTCACAGCACTAAAACTAATGTTAAATTTCTTGCATTTCACCAACCTGTTTTCTTAATATGTTAACAAACCTGTGTTGACGCCAAGAAACTTGTAAATATCACAGCTATAGAAGGCTATGGAAGATTTTCTGAAGGTACTCCGATGCGTTTTTGTTTTCATTTTCGTCTGCACAAATGGCGGATGAACAAAATTATAAATAAAGCAATGAGACAAATTTCTCATCGACGGAGAAAGAATTGTTAATTGAAATGGTGACGAAGTGTAAGGATATCGTGGAAAATAAGAGGACGGATGTGGTGAATGTAAAAGAGAAAGATGTCGCGGGGAAAATATTGGAAACGAATTTAATTCAAATGCATGTCACTACTACAAGTGCCAAACAACTTGTCAGTATTACGTAAATTTAAAACGAGGTGCGAAGAACAAGTGCCTTAAACGTTTCAAGACGGGAGGTGAACGATGTATTATCCATATAATTCAGTGAATTATAAAATTGCAAAGTTATTAATACTTGAAGCAAAGGCGAGATCGACATATTGCTTTCGATGCATGTTCTAACCTCTCTTGTACTTCCGCAGTAACCTTCATAGCAACATGTTTCGACAGTCTATACCTCCGTTAAACAGTTTTCTTCGGATAGTTCCTCAAAATCATTTCTCCTCATAGGCCGTACTCTATTATGAATGCCATTTAGACGGTCTTAAATATAGCAAATCGACATCAACAGCTGAGTTAATGCTCGCCATCTTGACTATTTACAATTGTTAAGGATTTAACATTAGAAATTCGGTGTGTTAATTTAACATGAGATTTAACACTTGTGTTACGCTAATACTTGTTGGTGAAATGCAATTTTTGTTTTAACTATTGCTAAACTCGTGTTAAGTCTTAACATTTGTTGGTGAAATCGGGCATAAGTCATATAATACGATGAATGGAACGGGTGAAATGATCCTCAAATGAGCCCAGGGTACATAGAGCTGACCGAAATTCGAACTCGGAACCTCTTGAATTTGAGGCGGACACGCTACCTCCTACATACCGAGGCGGGCAGAAAGTGTTAATGAATAGAAAAAAAAACTAATATCTAATATTTGCCATAGTTCATTTACATTTTATGTGTCCTATAAGTTTGCAGGACAGAATAAGGCGTACACTATCAAAACAAGTAAAAGACTATTTAATCTGTTTATTTTCACAGATGCACATGTCTTAAAGTGTTTTTTTTTTTTTTTTGCTGTAAAAAAGAAATGTTTAAAAATTATTTTATGCTATGTTGCATTTCTGTAACAAAATTATAAGAATCTTTTAATAAAAACACGAGGAATTATCAAAAAGCTAAGCTAAATTTGATATTACAGATTGCTTAACATTATATATGAACATGTATTTCACACAATATACTACTGTACAATAGTATTTACTTTTTGAGATATGAATGTTTATGTTAAATTTGTTCTTTCGTAAACAATACATGAAAATATTGAAGTGGTGGAATACATAAGCAAAACCTATAAAAACTAAATTAACAATGGAATGGGTTCCAAGTGAAATAAATGTTTTGATGCCCAATATTAACAGGAATAATGAAATTGTACAGTAATACATTGTTATATCCATTTAGACGCGGGCGTGTGAACCCACTTTTGAGTTTAAACGGTGGAAATATTACAATGAAACACTTAATTTACCTATTTCCTTCTTCACTGTATCATCAGCTGTTGCGTAAGACTCGTCCAACAAATAAAACACTTCATCCCAGGCTTTTGCTCTCTCAGCTTTATCCTTATGTAGTTCCAGTGTTCTGTCCCATATACAAGGACGTTCCTTGACCAGTTCTATAAGTTTCAAAATATCCCACTTTGTACGTATATTTAAACGGTACATATTCAGACATTTGCAGCAGACAGCACAACCAAGCAGTTACTTCCGATATCGGATTCCGAATACGTCATCGCAACTTTCCCGTGTACCTGATCGTCGCATAGATGGCGTGTGTGTCTGCCGGGCCGGTAGAAATCGATTCAACTGCCGAGCCAGCCGGCTGCCGGATGTGCAACCGACGTAGTCACAAGTTGGTGCTGTCGTTCATTGGCGAATACAGTATGCGGAAACAAAACACGACTTTGAAAAGGGATATATGCGACATACTTTTGATACCCATAAAATTAGAGCAATCCTTTACCACAGTATTCCATATGTTGGTGTTATAACTAGTTGCTAGAGGAAGTACTTTTGTTTGCGCCTTTATCATAGCTATGCTGTTCACTCACGTTATCGTTGTGCTAAACTTTGTGTTGATTTGTTTTTATTATTACAATGTAAATCCAATTCGTATTTCCAGACTAGAGACGATAGAAATTATTCTCTTAATGACCTTTCCTGAGGTATTCAAGTGACCGTTATATAAAGTTATGCTTTATTGCCAGCTAGTTTTGTTTCAAGGTGTCTGAAACTTATTTTGTGTTTATTTAGTGATGTCAAAAATGCGTTGAAGTTTTAACTTCAATTACATACTATTGGTTTTGACTCTGAGCCCTTTAAAGTTTTAGTACGAAAACGTTTAAATGCCTTTGAGCCCTAATGGCCTATATTTACTTCCAATATATTCTAGTCGACTTTGATTTTCCTTATATATTTGCACATTAAGCAATTTCATAGGATCTAATTGGTAACATGGAAACCTGACGTAGTCAGGGTGAATTATCTAGATATGGTTTTATTCCGGAGTTTTACCGTATTCTGAAAGTCTGGTAACTCTAAGCTCTGTGGACCCTGGGCTCATTTGAGTATAATTTCACCCATTACATTTACTCATCGTTCGATATGTGATTAAGGTTAGAGGAAGTTAATTTAAAGACCATACACACATCTCAGAACCATATCGGAATCCGAAAAATCAACTGACCTCCGACATCTCTACGCCGATCCTACATTTCCTAATATTCACCTCACACCTTTCTTCTTCACTTCCCTTTCTTACCATTTTCTTCTCTTAATCATAAGTTCTCATCGCCACGCTCCTCCTTTATTGCTTTCCTTTTCCTCTTCTTCTTCTTCTTCTTCTTCTTCTTCTTCTTCTTCTTCTTCTTCTTCTTCTTCTTCTTCTTCTTCTTCTTCTTCTTCTTCTTCTTCTTCTTCTTCTTCTTCTTCTTCTTCTTCTTCTTCTTCTTCTTCTTCTTCTTCTTCTTCTTCTTCTTCTTCTTCTTCTTCTTCTTCTTCTTCTTCTTCTTCTTCTTCTTCTTCTTCTTCTTCTTCTTCTTCTTCTTCTTCTTCTTCTTCTTCTTCTTCTTCTTCTTCTTCTTCTTCTTCTTCTTCTTCTTCTTCTTCTTCTTCTTCTTCTTCTTCTTCTTCTTCTTCTTCTTCTTCTTCTTCTTCTTCTTCTTCTTCTTCTTCTTCTTCTTCTTCTTCTTCTTCTTCTTCTTCTTCTTCTTCTTCTTCTTCTTCTTCTTCTTCTTCTTCTTCTTCTTCTTCTTCTTCTTCTTCTTCTTCTTCTTCTTCTTCTTCTTCTTCTTCTTCTTCTTCACGTTCTCTTGTTTTTCATCTCTCTACTACCCTACTCTACCTTATATGTATATGAATTAACGTGTTTCATGTTTATACTTCTAGCATCTTTTTCTTAGTAATTCTTCATCATTTAATTTATCGACTTAAAAATCTTCAGATATCGCTTATTTTCATCTATTTCTCGATCTAGTTATCTATTTCCTCTTTTCCCTGCTGTTCTCTCTCTGCAAACTGCACTCTTGCCCTTCCGTCGTTTATCAAACAACTTTGACACTATATCGCTGTTTTAACATTTTGCTTTTTCCTTATGTATTCCAAATTTGGATCTTTTCTAATTTTCATCTCATCTCTCTCTCATTTTTTCATACTCAGCACGCTCATAAAATATATGTTCTGGCCTTAAAAGGGACAGCTCCATGTCAGTGAATTTACTCGCATGTAAACGACTCCTGCGTCCTGTATTTTTGTTTTGAAATTCCAAGCTCTGTGTTTCACCATATGATAAAACGAATAGCAACGTATCATGTAAAAGGGGTAAAGAAACCAATATCAAACATATAAATGATTAACATCATACAAACGTTTGTGATATAAATGTGTGCTTTATCGATATCTAAATGTTTTGGATGGTAACAATTTGTCTATTTGTTAAGGTATAATGTTTGTACAAAAGTCATTGAGAGTGAAAAGCACTTCACAGGCTATTTGCAGAATTGTATATCTTATTTGTTATTTAAATACTTTAGCAGGGGCACTATTTATATGTTGAGTCTAATAATTAACACAAAATAATTTCTGATTAAATTGCTTTATTGTTTTTCAAAATATTCTCCTTTATGATCAATACTCTTTTATATCCGTTTGAACCATTTGTCAAAGCATTTATTTCAATCTTCTTGAGACACCTCCAAAATTTAGTTTTTGAAGGTATCAACAGCTTCTTCTGCCGACGAAAATAGTTGTGCACGCAATTTATTCTTGATGTTCGGGAACAAAGCCATTGAGTGCCAAATGAGGGCTTTATGGCGGATGATCCATCAATTCTATTTTTTGAGCCTTCAAATACTCTGTTGTTAGACGAGATGTGTATGCTCTCGCATGGTCTTGATGAAGAACGATCCTACGATTCTAGTTGGTTTTCATTACTTCATCGAGACTTCCGGTAAACAAATGGTTGTGTATCATTCGGCATTGACTATTTTTTTTTTTTTTTTTTTTTTAATTTTACGTCCTCCAACGTTAAGTCATATCGGACGGTGAATGGAATGGGTTAAGTGATGCTCAAATGTGTCCAGGGTCCATGGAGCTTAGAGCTACCCGACATGCGTCTGTAAGCATAAGGGAAAACCCCGTAAAAACCTTATCCAGGTAACTCACCCTGACCGAGATTCGAACTCGGGACCTTTTGAACGTGAGGCAGACATGGTGCCATCTACGCTACCGAGACGGGCATTGACCGTTTCACGTTCCTCTAAAACGCACTGTTGCCATATGGCCAGTTTTACTTAAAAAGCAAGCGACCATTTGCTTCGAAGTGCTTCGAGTGCGAATAACTTTTGTTGGATTTGCTTCATCATAAAACACCACTACAGCCGACTGCTGTTTATATACCGGCTCATACACATAGATCCAATATTCGTCACCTGTTACGATCTTATATACGTTTTCTGAGGCACCGCCATTTTACTTTTTGAGCATTTTTGTACATCATTCAACATGAGCATATTTCTGAGATTACGTCAAATTATGTGGGACCCAACGAGAGTAAACCTTTTTCACGGCTAAATAATCATGTATGCTGGTGGAACTAATGCCTAGGGTTGCCTCAGTCTCACAATATGTTGCATTACGATTTTGACTTATTAGTTTTTGCACAGCATCAATGTATTCTGGCACAACTGATTTTAGACGATCCCCACGAACTTCATCATTGAACGAACGGCGGCCACGATTAAATTCCTTATACCAGCGTTTCGCAGTGGCAAAGGTTGTAAGCTTCGCCGCCAAAAGTGGAAATTAAATTGGTCGACAATGCACTCTTGTCTTGATAATGCACGTCGAAAGTCGCAATAAATCTTTGCGCGATTATTTTCATGAGTTAATTTCACGTTTTTGTTGAGACACAATTTTCAAGTAAATGTAAACAAAACAAATGACGCTCTATTGACAAAATGTCTGAAGTAGATTATGGTTAACAATGTCAAACGTTCTATTGGTAACGTCAGATGGCAACCACAGCGTTCAGGGTTGCCAAGGCTCAAAATAAAAATGGTGCCCCTCGTAAGAGCAAATCCCACCTCTGTGTTGTGAAAGTGTGCCTCACGTTTAAGAGGTCCCGAGTTCCATTCTTAGTCAAGGCGAGTTACCTGGATAAGGTTTTTTTCTGGGCTTTTCCCGTATCTTGAAATATAAATATCAGGTAACTCTAAGCTCTATGTACCGTGGGCCCATTTCATTCATCGTCCGATATGACAACGTTAGAGGCTGTAAATACAAAAAAAAATCAACTTGATACTTTTTAATTCGATTTCATTTATGTCTCTACAATCTCTACCGACAAAAATCGCCCATTTTCAGTGATTTCATTTCCACATTAAAAGAAATGACAGAACGACATCCGCCCCCCCCCCACCAAGGGGTATCTTTCTTTTAAAATCACTATTTAAACTTGACTAAATGTCAAACAAATCAGGCACACGTTTTAACAGCTTGATAAAAATGAAAAAAAAAAAAAAAAAAGCTAAGAAAATTGTTATTAATGTTTAGTCTAATTTTTTTTTAATGTTGCAATATTTGTTAACCTAGCGGTCATATTGCATTTATAAAACTGATATTTAAGTGTTGAATTTAATTTATTAAAATAACTTTATATTTAGAGATACTAAATTATATTAAATGTGCTTTTAAGTACAGTAATTATTCCAATTTTTAAACACAGATATTAGCCTGTAGTTTACTGATATTATAGACCCAAAATTTGCACCTCCAGCGTTCAGAAATCATATGTGAGTATTTCTTCATGCAAATAGTTTTCCTTTTCCTCTTTTGCAGTGTATTAGTAGACAACGTATCTGCATTAAAATTTCTCCAATAGGCATACATTTTTGCTGCCAAAATGGTTAAAAATACTGTATAATTTCAAAATATGCACTAAAATTAACTTGGAGCTTGTACTTTTGGCTACTGATAACGTTCATCCTTCCAGTCCTTATAGGTATTCTCTTTTGCAATATACAGTGATCATTTTCAGCAAATGACGTTTATCAGCCAAACAAACGAGGATCTTTTCATGTCTTCAGATGTTTTGGGGCAAAATTTGAAAGCATTTGGTAACTTTGGGGAAGCACTAAGTCTCTACTTGGAGGATATTTATCCACGGAACACCAGACTTTAATGTCAGTATTTCTCTTTGAAGTACCGCACAATCTTATTTACCACTTACTCTGCCTTCATACTTTAAAGGAGTACTCTCATGTTTACGAAGAACCTCATTGTGTTTCATGGGGAGGGGGTCTAGTTTCTTTTTCAATAGATATTGTGTTTAAATATTAATTCCAAAATTAAAAGTTTAAGTTTTCTTGTATTTCCAGGGTCTTAAATCCATAGTAAATAAATATTTTTCTTTCAGACAAAATTTCAAATATGATGTTGATATTGGCACGGACTTAACAAATCCTTCAGTTACTGTGAAGTTTTGGAGGTAAATAATAATTTAAGATTTATTATTATTATTATTATTATTATTATTATTATTATTATTATTATTATTATTATTATTATTATTATTATTATTATTATTATTATTATTATTATTATTATTATTATTATTATTATTATTATTATTATTATTATTATTATTATTATTATTATTATTATTATTATTATTATTATTATTATTATTATTATTATTATTATTATTATTATTATTATTATTATTATTATTATTATTATTATTATTATTATTATTATTATTATTATTATTATTATTATTATTATTATTATTATTATTATTATTATTATTATTATTATTATTATTATTATTATTATTATTATTATTATTATTATTATTATTATTATTATTATTATTATTATTATTATTATTATTATTATTATTATTATTATTATTATTATTATTATTATTATTATTATTATTATTATTATTATTATTATCGTCATTAATTATACTTAAACAATCATTTTAATGAAATGTAAACCCCCAGGAACAATAATATTAAAGAAATATAACATTATTTTTTATTTAAAACAGTTTTTCATGTTTAAGAAATAATTGTTCATATGCTCGATGTATGGAAAAGTGATGAATATTCAATTATATGAACCTTAAAACATTACATAGAAACTCGGAAGAACGCGAAATACATGGCAACTCTTAATTTCATATCAGAAGTAAAAGCAAACTAAATATGCATTTGTACACAAATACTGTATTTATTCTAAGCGAGGTGTTTCTAGTACAGTAGGATTAGGATTACTAAGGAAGGCATTCGGCACCGAAACATGTGGTTTATTGTACCTAAGCCCCAAGTGGGGCATCTCCTGGAGGAAGGATGAGGCGAGAGGAGACAAAGGACGGTCGACACAAGGTGCCAAGACACCCACTGACACTTCTACTCTGAAAGAGGCCACCGGATGAGAGATGATGTGAAATGATAATGGAGATGAAATGGAGGTACAGGAGATTCGGGAGATGTAATTATCCTACCCAGCATTCGCCTGGCACTCATGAAAACCCTGAAAAAGACCCATGGGTCAGGTAGGTCGGCCACGGGAATCGAACCCGGGCCTCCCGAATGCGGGCCACAGACGAAACAGTCTGAGCCATCCCGCTCGGTACAGTAAGTTAATTACTTGTACCTGGAGAGAGACAGCTTCAGAACTGATCCTATGTAGGTTTGTTAACTCTTCTGTGGCATCCATACAGATTGGAGTTCACGCGCATTAAGCGCACTGCTCGGGATACAACTGTGGCGCTGTATGTTGGTGGCTGTACTCGCTATATAGTTGTTGCTTTGGCCACAATAAGCGACGCTGAAGATATGTCCTAAGTAGTACTATGTCGTAAGTAGTACTATACATGACAATTCAAAGGAAACTCCAGCTAAAAAAAATTAATTGAACTCAGGACCGTAGTTTCGAAGCTTAGCGTGCTACCTTCACGCCATTATAACTTTTGAATGTAACAAACGTAAGTTTCAGCAACCGCGTCAAATTGATTGCCAGAAGACGACGTGCATTTAACGAATGAAATGTTTACGGTTCTGCACCAGCGCCTTGTGCAGATCGGCAGATGTTTTCTAAAGGCAGGCAACATAACGCAGGTATGTGGGTCGCACATTAGGCAGCAACCTGTGGGAAGTGGTAAGCGGTGCTAAGAACCACACCGTTTCTCAAAGAAAGTGAAACCTCCGCAAGTAAGAGTGGCAGAGAAAAGATGACAATCAGTAAATAGACCTGAAAGAAACCGAGCAGTACAAGCTCTACCTCTCTTCTTACATATTCCTCTTATAATGGTTATTTATACTGCCTCTTTAATTTTCACATCACTTGTGGCATTCATTATGTTAACAAGTGCTATAACAACCATGCGGCTATGATAAGACAAAAATGACACAAAATGCTTGACTTTCGAGCTACAGATGACCATTGTGAATTCCCTGCACGTCTCTCCTGGTTAGATTGTGACTTTTAAGCCCGCCTCGGTAGCGTAAATGGTGGCGTGTCTGCCTCACGTTCAAGAGGTCCCGAGTTCGAATTTCGGTCAGGGTGAGTTACCGGGATAAGGGGTTTTCCGGTGTTTTCCCTTATCCTTAAAGACGAATGTCGGGTAGCTCTAAGCTCCGTGGACCCTGAACACATTCGAGCATCATTTCACCCATTTCATTCACCGTCCGATATGACTTAACGTTGGAGGACGTAAAATTAAAAACAAAATGTGACTTTTAAATGCAGCAACCCCTAAGGACACCAGACACACTACCTGAACTACAAGAAGTAATTGGAATTGCAAGCAGAGCAATTCCTTTGGACATTACAATAATCATGCAGTAGTTTACAAGTGTCTGAATGATATTGGTAAACATGTTTATCGTCTTAGGTGTTTGCAACAAGTCACAGTTCAACTTCGACATCTTTATATAACCTAAGTAGTTATTTTGAAATCTGTTTGCATTTTTGGGACCCTCTGTAGTTAGCAATTTTTATATCTTCTAGATTTAGTTGGGGTTACATCGCTTAATTTTGTGCTAAAGCTTTATTAAGGACCTAAATGTACTTTGTTGTTGTCATGCATACGTTTTCTTGACTCCTGATTCGCATTTGTTTCCTAGGCAGGTTATCAATATTGGTGAATTTCAGCGTACATCATTCCATATGCGACAGCTGTAGTAGTAACATTTTACATGTATGCGTGCTTGTGTGTTACATGTCAAGTTTCATAACAATCGGCTCCGCCATTCTTGTGTTAAATGTTTATTTATTATACAAATATTAGTATTAGATTTTATCCAGAAGTGGCAGTGTTCAGTTCACGTAGCACAGTCGAGTGTTCAAGTGGTTCAAATCTAATTACAACGGCGACACCAGGCTTGTTTCACTGCTTCCTTTGATGATGAAAAAGTGACTGCACATATTTTAGGCTTAAGTTTTTAAATCGCAAGGGGCTAGATGAGGGCTGTATGGTGGAGAGAGCATTATGTTGGCATTTAGAATATCCAGATACTCAGTTTTTAGTTTTACTTTATGCAGCGATACTTTGTCACGTTGCAAAATTACTTTTGGTGCGCTTTACATGAACTTTTTTCAAAATGTTGCTGCTAAAAGACATTTGTGAACCAATCGGCAGTAAAGGTACGTCTATCTGCTAATAAGGGCGTTGATAACCTCTGCAGTTGAGCGCCCTTATACTCATCATCATCATCATCATCATCATCATCATCATCATCATCATCATCATCATCATCATCATCATCATCATCATCATCATCATCATCATCATCATCATCATCATCATCATCATCATCATCATCATCATCATCATCATCATCATCATCATCATCATCATCATCATCATCATCATCATCATCATCATCATCATCATCATATCTGCTAATACTATATTAGCAAAACAGCGCGTCTTGGAAAATAGAAACTAACAATGGTTTTCTTACCAGCAGTGCGACGCTATTGATCCTGGCTCTATCCGAAATACCCACTGAGACGATTGGAATTTCTTTTCATGATAATAAAAATAAATCCAGATTGATCACCGAACTT